>SDEE01000091.1:0-110976 GCA_004126415.1 Candolleomyces aberdarensis
TCCAGCAACCTACGGAAACGCCGAGAGATTAATCAATGAAGTTGTAACACTGAGTTAAGAATGAATACGGACCATTTTCTTCCTGAGCTCCTCCATCTTCGCTCTACGCTCCTCCAATGTCATCTTCGGTTTCGAACTCTCAGACTCCTCGCCTTCGCCCTCCGCTTCAGCACTCTGACTCCGTGACTCCTCCTTCGACGTACTCGTACTCTCCACGCCATCCATCTTCTCGACGAACTGCCCCGCCGCAGCCACCACGTCCTCAACCTTCTCCACCGCCTTCTCCACCACCTTCTCCAGCTTCCTCCATCACATGCGAAACAGCTTCTTTCAGCGTCGTTGAGGTAGATGATTCGCTGGCCCCCTCTTTCGAAGACGAAGACGATGACGGTCCTGGTGCTGGAGCCTCGGAGTCGACGGCCATTTCGTCTTCCTGAGGTATAGGCTGCGATTCTTCAGCCACTTCAGCATTTTGAGGTTCAGCTGCTTTGGACTTCTTGGTAGAGCCTTTCTTCTTGGACCGTGTTGCAGGCATAGTAGAATAGAGTGGGGGCAGGAGTCGCAGGTGAGATGGAAGAGTGAGCAGCAGGACGAAATCCAGCTTGCGCCGGGATGGCGTGGCTGTGCAGTGCTGCTTACCCACGAGGTCGTCAACAGGGGCTTCGATCCCGAAGCTCAAAACTGTTTTGGATCCAAATTGAGTGTAGAAGAGAGCCAGACAATAGTATTACAGGTCACTATTAGTACATCAGATTGGAAAATAAGTAACGGTTTTCACGGTGAAAGAATAGGATTTTGGCGCAACCTGTCTGCGGCCAGCGTATTGTTTTCTACGCCGCTCTCCACATCGTCTGCAGGCAGCTGAATGGGCCTACTAGAAAACGCATCCCAATCGTCGTCGTATTTAGCTTGCAGCCACTCGATAGAAGCCATCAAAGTGATGAGCATCATAGGGAGGATACAGACAAACGTTGCGAACACAATCGGAATGGCGACGAGAGCCGCAAGCGTCATGATCGCTCCACCCACCGCACCTGCTCTTGTAGCGTGTAGGACATCGAGTCCGTGAAGGTCGACGTGACCGCGCAGGAGGATGAGGGATCCGAAGGTCCCAGAGAGGGTCCCAATAACGACGGAGGAAACGAACTGGATGGGAAGGGGTGGTTCTTCGAAGGAGAGAGCGTTGAACCTGGGTTTGCTGAAAATAGAGCTGAATATTCCGAAACAGAGCGTGGCCAAAGTCCCTCCTGTCGCGCCAACAGCTGCTGCTGTTTTGTCGTCCACATAGCCAGAATGGCCTGCTCGACGAAGAACAGCATTGCCGATCAGTCTGCACGAAAGTGAGCATGGTACTTCAGCCGAGTGGCAAATCAGCAAATACTCGCACAAGGATTGCTCCTAATGCGGAGCAGAAGGTAAGAGCCATAATCACACATATCCTATGAAGAGGTCATTAGTCCGTCCCGGATTCAGAGCGTTGTAAGGCTGCAGACTCACGTCATGAAGAGCGAGAGGCCTACAACCATTGCACAGATTAGAAATGCCCTCCAAAAACCGTTCGCCATGTCTGAGATGATTCCGCCACAGCTGTGAACATTGCTTTCACTTCTGACGGGAGAGCAGCTGGACCTAGACGTCGAAGGAGACAACGCCAAAGTAGAAGGAGCATCATGAGGGCTAGTAGACCGCATAAGTGGCGATTTAGTGTTCCTTCCAGTCTCCTCTGGCATGGTCGCAAAGGCAGGATCCAAAGGGGGCAATGGCGAAGTGTATCCGCCAGTTGCTTGTGCCATGAAGGCGAGGATTGGAGTGGGATGTTGAGTGGAAGCTATGGTTGTTGGATTATTGAACAGCGACGAGCGATTTAGGTTTTAACCGGAGGTATGGTGGTACTGGTGAAGAAGTAGGCAGCTATAGCTATTTCCAACTGTTTCATTGTTATCCTAGACCTTCGGGGTCACTTGACTCCTGCCAGAGGTCGAAATAGATCGAGACCGAGGGGTCCGGGAAAAGTGAAGCTGGAGTTCAGCAGTCCTTCCACGACGGGTTTCCCAGCATCATAGGGCGAGTTCACGGCTGGGAATGGTGAGGTTCCCTAGAGCGGTTTACGGAGGACCAATGAGGTTGGGTTGTGGCAGTCTTTTTGGTATGTGTATCACACGCCGCCTCATCGTCTAGCGTGTTGTGGCGTCATCGTCAAACAGACACAAAGCGCATTCCATCGTTCCTGACTCTACAGTCCATGCTCCTCTCCCTTTCTCTTCTCCATTCACATGGCTTCACCCTCGGTGACGGGTTGACCTGGCTGCCGCTTCTCATCCCCATTCATTATTCAAGTGCTGTGAAGACTGAAAAGCTTTCAATCAACGGACTCGGAGCCAAAAGTCGGAACTCCTGAAGATATACGATGATATTGTGATGAGGTGTGTACTCGAAGATCGGAAGAGAAATATTCTACTGCATTCTTTTGAATTGTGACGTTTTGGAGATCGGTGAGCCCTGATCATTTTGCTCAACCTATATATTTTCTACGAGCAATGAACGGACGTTCAAAGGCTAAATCAGGTTTATGCCATCGGCCCCTGTGCGCTGGAATCCGCCTTCTCCCTTTATCGCTTGCACACTAGGATCCAATGCGATTTCAAACATATATAATCACCTCGAAAACCCGCGACCCATTCGGTTTCGACACTCTCCAAGTTGAATCAACACAAACGATTCCTTTAGTCTGCTTCCAATGACCGTGGCCGGCCGTTCGAGGCTTTATCGTTTACAACCATTTGTGCGAAGCTATCGCACCATCTGTCACCAAAATTCTGCATATTGAGTTGAAACTGCCACAAGGAACTGGGATATGCTAGCCGATGTATCTAGAACGGCGCAGTTTGCCTCTGAGATTTAGGAGTACCTGGTATGTAACGTAGACATTTCAAGTGATTGGCTTCGAACGCCCCGACCATGAGCTGGTGCCAGAGGTAGACCCTGGCACCGGCAGAGTGCTGCCCTCACTGTGCAGCGATTGAACGATGTGCAGGGCATCAACGTGTCGATGTCAATTGTACAAGAGTAGCTGCATAGTACGTACCATCAACATTCTGTTCAAGACTTCTCGCTCGTATAGTGAAGAGTCGATCTGAGTCGAAGTGGTCAATAATGATACTATTCCATCCAGGTACGTTCTAATCAACTTAGGCCCTCCACAACGAAGCTTCAGAAGCAGGTGAATATCATAGCAGACGTCGACCGTGACTGGGACACTCGCTGCATACATAGGGCCCGTATACTACAAAACGCATCAAATTTTCGGGTGCAAATCGTGAGTTTAGCTATGTTCATAGCAAGCGCGAACCCGCGAACATTTCGACATAGATAAATAGAAGCTCTATCCCTGAATCCCAACGCCATATCAGCAAATATGAGCTTCAAGCAGTCGTTTTACAATTAAATACCTTGTATATTTGGGCCAAATGAATTGTCTCTATTTCTTGGCTTTGTTTTGCTAGTGGTGACGCTGAAAAACAGTGGCCAATTCTGCCTTCAAATCCTGAATTTCTCCCTGATCACAGTCATCTCCAGTCAACCCATGCCGCTTTTCAAGAAGCTCCACTAAGCCCCGGACTGCACCCCACCGATATCTGTGCCCAGGGGAACGGAGAGCCAGCAGTTCACGACGAAGTGACACTGCTTCATTGAGAACATCCAGACCTCCACTTTGGTAGAATTGGGCTAAAAGTGCATTGGCAAGGTTCATGAGCGACTGAGGACGATCAGGGTGAAGTGCAGGACGGAGTCCGAGTGCTTCACGATGCAATGAAATCACCTCAGACAATGTTCCAATATAACCATTGCATAGATAGAGGGATTGAAGAGCATTGGCAAGATTGTTGAGCATGATGGAGCAGTCTGGGTGAGGTGCAGGGCGGAGTCCAAGTGCTTTACGATGCAGTGAAATCGCCTCAGTCAATGTTCCAATGCCATCATTGCACTGATAGAGGGAATSMRGTGGGGGTGGGAGAGGGGGAGCGGTGGGAGAAGTGCAGGATTTACATTATCGGAGTAAGGACTAGGAGCGGAACTGCGTGAATAATAACCGCTATTCACCTTTCGGTGCAGCCTATGACAGCATTCCACCACCGCCGGTTGGAGTGCCATGTAGTTTGAGCGCGTGGTAGGAGCGGAGAAATTGGTGTCGCACATAGTATCATAGCCGCTGACCTTGTCGAACGAAAAAATCATGATGGGGTAGGGGACGAAGCATCCAGCTGCTGCGATCGAGAAGGATAGCAAGAGCGCTTGAGCCTTCACAGGTTTTCGATGCCCCAGCTTGGAGCATTTGAATCGTCATTCGGCTTTCAACGGTGGGAGCTCGAAGAAGAGGGGTAAAGCACGATGATGTACCGGTCGAGCTGTAGTATGAGAGATGGAAGGATGCAGAATGGAAACAATTCGGACAAATAAAGGCAAACCTCACCCACTGATGACCCCAAGGCCTCACGACTCAGACTACCGGTTCACGGGGTCATATACTTAGATACAGCCACAAGTTCGTGTAGAATTGGCGTGGTTTCTCAACACACTATCTGTATGGTTTTCAACGCTGGCTTCTCCCGCACCGTCGTCCGTCAGTTCGATTTCGAGCCTCCTGCCGTTTCCAGCCGCTGGATCGATGTGGGTTTTTATGGCTTTCAGTAGGTGTGGGTTACACGCAAGGATACACGTGTAGTCCCAAAGGTCATTATCCCCGCTAACAGATGATGTAAGCCTAGCGCCCATCCTATTGATGCCAGAGGACCTTCTGCAATAGGCAAGCAAGAGTATTCGCTGATCCATATTCGGAGGTGGTTAGATTCGCTGATCCTGGACCGGTTCCCACAAGAACGACCCTGACCTGATGCCAACATGGAACAGTTCGAATGGACGGCGAACACGGCCATCAGTCACTCGGCAGCTCGGCGGGCTCAGGAAAACAGGAAAACAGGAAAACAGGCCTATTCAAAAGCCTTGCTATCGTCGTGGTATCATTAAGTACCTCTATTCACTCAATGGGCACGAAGTGAGAACGAGAGAGCAGCTCTACCTTGGGGTGACACTCAAAACGAGGGCTCCTGCCGTCGGTCATCAGCGGAGGCAGGACCAAACATACCACTCACATATCCCCATTTTGGCCAGGGGGGGGGTGCCGTGGGAACCGGTCCACGATCGATGAATCTTCGAATTTTGATGCCAGCAGTCTCAATGCGATTTTGATGGCAAGTTGCGAGATGATCTTTCGATCAATACTTGCCTCGCTTGCCCTTGGTTTAGCTTATGCTTGATGTGCGTTCGTTCACTGTAGGGATAACTTAAGGTGGAGATGAGGGCAGGCGGGGCGTCTGCGCGGGATCCATCGGGCTCGCGGTTCGATTCGTGCGCGTGAGGATCCGTCAAACGGTGCCAACCCTATAAAGAACTGTATGTCACCGCCTCCGTGGGAGTCGTATTTCCGCAGATTTACGATCTACGCAACAAGGGAAGAGGTCCCAGATTCGCGGATCCTGTACCCTGTTGATCAAATATCGACCCTGAGTCGTGAATTACCGAATCAACGGCAGCCCAAGGACTAGACTCTCGGCATGTTGGCAAGTGAAGACTGATTCGACATTGCTTCCAAGAGTCCAATTAAATAGCGTAGTCCACTGGTATTTAGAGACGCTTGAGCTATACGGCACTTCAGCAACACACGAGCTCCCGGGCTCTCGACTAACTGACCCAGGAATATGACCCATTATTAAATTATTTTGCTTTGCACCTCCCCAGACCCAAAGAGCAAGCAGAGAGTGTTGAGAGATTATGTGACATGGACATGACTGAGTCATGAGCTACAAAGATTACTTCAACTCCTGCAGAAATACGCTAAGAAGACTAGTGAAGTTGGCAAATATCAGCAACACTCGCAAGCTCGTCTCAGCGAGTGAGCCTGGGAGTTGCGCATCATGATGCCTTGTGCCCGGCAGGTTTCCGCATTTGGAAGGTACCCCCCCAGGCCTTCAATCATGTCCAGGATCGGGGAATCTGAGGACTCTTGCAACAGGGCGGTCTGGATGGAAATTGCCGGGTCCAAACAAATACGACGGAATGACTCACGGCATCTTTGGTCTAGTCTCGGTTATCCGTTTGCGGCGACTTGTCCAAAAAGGGACTACGCACAGGTCGCCGCAAATGAGCGCCGCCAAGGGGCGGCAGATTCACCGATCGTTCCCATTCGACCCTAGGTGATGGACGTCCGGAACGTTCCGCTGAGCGGCATTGGTCCAACGCAAGCATCCTGGCTTTCTGCTTGTCTACCATGCAAGGAAGCAATTTTTCAGCAAGTAGAGTATTTTCGATGTCGCTGTGAGTGGAAATTAGCTACAAAGGAATCGCTCCGGCTGGTTTCTCTCACTCAGCCTTCGACGTTCATATTCGCTCTATCCACGATACCCCCTTACGCCTTATGCTTGGCTGTGTTTCTCGATACTGTCGGCACATGCTTCACGGTGAGAACTACGTGTTGATTACTATTTTCCTCCCTCTAATTCTGCAGGGGATGTTTGCTGCAGTCTGGGACTGCGAAAGCGGCGGCATTTGGGTGGATCCAGTGATGCGGCGGGGATCGATATTAACTGGCGTACCCGAAACATGACGCACCTACCGTCGCTCATAGGCGTGCGGTCTACGACATCGGTTCAAACAGACGCCAGTCGTACTACCTATGCCGCTTTCTCTCTTGTTTTCGTGCGTCTTGAAGACTTGTGCTTCATGTAAGGCCTCGATCTGAGATCTGAGAGCTCACCGTCTGATTGGCGCCCAGGCAGCATATCACCTGGGCGCCAGTCAGTAACGCTCCGAGGCACTTTGAAACTCCGACCCTTCAGTCCCCTCCCACTTACTGCGGGTCGCTTTCCAGATCTCACTTGTCCACCCCTTTCAAAGTTGCAGCAACGCTCCTTTCAAATGGTCCCCGCCTTCCTGACGCATCTGTCCAGCTCACCGGCGATTGAAGGTTGCCTGGGATTGCCAACTACTGCCGTAGATCCCGTTGACTCCTTTAAACTCCGACCCTCTCTCACCGGTGTACAGGTCGCCCTTACGTTCCACTCCACCATCCCATTCAAAGTTCCAGTAACGCTTCTTTCAACCGATCCCAGCCTTCTCAGGGCATCGATCCAACTCATCGCCAGTGAAGGCTCTTCACCCGCCTCCGAAGGTCCTTCTTGCCCTTTCGAACGTGTTGTGTCGTTTCGAAATGCCAACCCAACCCGACGTGCCCCAATGGCTTTAGCGACTTTCTGGCTGGGGCTTTCCTGTAATCAGGTTGCTTCTTAAAGAGTTTTTTACACTCTCTAATGGATGGCCGCAGATCCACTCACTCTCCATGATGTTCACTGTGTATGCACCCAGGACCATGTCAACGTGCTGGACAGAATCTGACCTAGGTCTCGAGGTGAGCTCTGAGCGTCACTGTTTTCCTCTCTCTCTAATGTCATTTGACCAGGCTGACGCCCTCCACAATGAGTTCACGGAGCCGTTCGACTGTGAGTCGGGGCGAGGAGGGGAAGCGGGGCTATGCTCGGTCGGCTCGGCGCGGTCGGTAACCTCGGGCGAATACGCACAGACCAAGTCCTGGGCTGTGTACCAATCAGCTGACCTGATGTGCACGGGCCAATTGCGTCATAGAAATGTGCACGGGCCACCATGGGAATGATGCAGACAAGAGGATTATTACGGTGCAAACTATACAAACCTCTGCGCAGCGTTGAAGACGATGGAAGGTCCTGAGCGTTCTCTATCATCTGCCGATAGACTTTACAGAGGCCATGTGGGTACTGATATCTATCCTTTGGTCACTATCTCTAAACTTGCTTTACCATCGCAGGTCCTCAAATGCCCTTTCAAACTGGGAAAGATAGAACGCCCTGGGAGCTATTACAGTGTTATCACGCAGGCTCAAATTCAAGTCCAAGGAAAGCTCATGAAAGTCGTCTTCAAGACCTACCGCAGGATCAACGACACCACCGCTACGAAAGTTGCTCAGGTAGGAGCAGCTTATAACTGGTTGTCGAGGAGGAGACTGACTGCCGCCCAGCGCACATATCGAGAGGTCGTGGCCTGGGTTATACTGGCTAGCTCCTCAGGTCGTTGCGACAATATCAATCAGTTCCATGGCGTCTGTTTCGCGGATCCCAGGCTCATCCCCGAAGCTTTTCCAGGCATCCCCTCAATCGTTACCGACTATGTCAAGTATGGCTCGCTTGAATACACTGAAGGACAAGACTTCGGGTTGAAGCTGGACATCGTGAGTATCGTCGTTTATAGACTGAGTAAAAGCTCATTCTCTTCAGGTGCGACAACTCGCCAACGGGTTATCTTTCATGCATTCCTTGAACGTCATCCACGGGGATATCAAGCCTGTACGTCGGCCCTTTGGCCACCAAGTCCGTTATTGACTCCCAACAGGATAACTTTCGCGTTACTGAAGACGGGATTGTCAAGATTATTGACCTCGGACTGAGTCGCGAGGAGACCATCGAACACACGGGCCTCACAACCACGATCCATCCATCGTACCTCTTCCTCGCCCCAGAACTTATCATACCCGACGAGGACGACATTTCCATGTTCGTTACGAAGGCCTCCGACGTCTATGCGTTCTCCATGACCGCGCTGCAGGTCAGTGTCCACGCCATGTTCCCCACGATGGCTTACTAAAACGTCGCTCAGATTCTGGATGGTCGAGGCTATGCTTCGAGGCCATTCAATCACCGCCAGGGTCCATACCCAGTTCGAAAGGCCATCGTCACTCAGCAGTGGCCTCAACAGCAGCAATACCCTGGTGTTATACCCCAAGCGTGGAAGATCGTCTCCGCCTGTTGGACCAGCGAACCTTCAATTCGCCCGTCCATTGACGCTCTCCTCGCGGATCTTTCCGCAGTCTCTCTCCTTTAACCGCGGTAAATTCAGACTCGCGTTTGATACCCACTTTCAAATCTAGTCCTCTTCTTGTCTCTTTATCTTGCCTCTTCTCGCCTCTTACTCTTTCTGCTTCTTGCTTCTCGCCTCTTGACTCTCAACCCGTGAGAGTCAAGCGATACCCTTTGGACATCATCACAACATGTACTAGTACAGATCTTCGAGGTACCTTGAGCTCAATATACCCATCTTTCAACGCTACGAGTATGTTTTCTTTCTAGTAAGGCTCATCATGCGCCCGGCGCACTTCACATGCACAGCTCGACTCCAGGTGTCGGCTCAACGATCCAGTCGCAGATTTTGATTTTTTTTTCCCATTTAGTTGATTCATCGAGCAGTAAAGTAACCACTCGCAGTCGAATCCGTAATTTTGTAGCGAGCCTCCCATCCGCCAGCAGCCAGTAAACGCGGAGCGATGAGCATTGTTTGAATCAGGTTCAAGAGTACAATTACATTACATAGAAACTTGGAGCTACGGACGTACATATGTAGGTACTGTCAGAACGTGGTTATGAAGAGCTCGCTGACGACTACAGCCATGGATGGACGATGCTTTGGAGCGTTTTCCCAGCACCGCTGAAGCAAATTGTAGGCGGTGGTCGGAACATTTTCGTACCTGCTAAGGATAGGCCTTTCGAGTGACCCGCCATCCTGCGTCAGCGTCGTCCACAGCTGAAATTCGGAACGGTAGTGGTTATACGGGACCGAGAGGATGCCCCTGCCGTCCAGAATCTATGGTCACATTAGAGAGCTGGTGTTTGGAAGATCTCGGGAACGGGCACGATACGTACTTGCAACATGGTCATGGCGAAGCCAAAAACATCGGCTTTGAAGGTTGGCTTCACGTCGTTTTCCGTCAAGCTGAGCATCAACGACTCTGGAGAGCAGAAACGGGTATTCTTTTGCGCCTGGTGTGTGATCGGAAGATCTATCAAGGACTCCAATTCGCTTGATCTGAAATTGACGATTTGGGCGCGACCATCGTTGTGGATCATTATATTGTCCTAGAAAACGGATGATGAATCGCGGCTGAAGGCAGTCCTTGGTACTCACTGTTTTGACATCCCCATGAGCGATCCCATTGTCATGGAGGTATTTTATGCCGCTTGCAACCCCTCTCACCTAAACCGAGTGAATGTCAGATCGGTTGAGCTCGAAACTGTCATAGGAGACGCACCACAGCCAATTTGGATTCCGGATGGTCATGTATGTAATCCATGCATCGGTGTGGGACGAAGGCTGAGACTAACACTGGGAGTTCATACTCGTCGTGATTATCCAGTCCTCTAAAAGGGCAAACGTTCTTGTGACTCAGGAAAGACCACATATAGCACTCTCTCATCAGTCCCTACACACGGACCATGTCTTCAGTTGGTCGTGAGCAGTATCGAAGTGTCGGGAAAAACACTCACGCGTGTTATAGTGGCTTTCACGTTGTGATATTGCGGCGAACTTCGCCTAGCTGTCATCCTGAGGGCCTTCACGAATACCCGCTGAGAAGGCTACGATCGATGAGCGATAGCAGGGCGCCAAAAAATGGAGAACCGCATACCTTCTCCTCTGTTTCGCTGCTAATCAATGTACCTGTATGAATATCACCGAGCGGCATCGTGGCAATCGGTGGGTAATCGATTCGCACTCTGACACGCTGTCCCATCCGTTTAGTCGAGGGGGGTGAGAAGAAGCAATGCTAAATAGACGCACCAGTTTGTTCAACAGCCATTCGTCGTCGAAAAGGACGAAGGTAGTCTTTCGAATAGCATTGCGCAGGAGAATGCGAACCCAACGGATGGGTTCGAGGAGGAATTCTGTATTGGCATGCGAGGGGGCTGCCAGAAGTAATTTGACGCTGGTGAGCGAAGGCAGGGTTTGGTGGGGCGGTTGGCCTGAAGAAGGGATGCCTGTCTTCTCCAATCCCTGTCCAGAGTCTCTAGACATGATCGGGCTGGCTGAAAGGGTTGATATGCCGTCAAATTTGCCCAAGAAACGGCAGAAGAGGTGAACGAGAGAGGATTCCCTGCGAGAGATAGGGAAATCGGATCGGTCCTCTGGGCACCCGAGTGGCTAAATGGACCAACCTTTGCCTTCCTACAAATATTTGAGATCTTTTTAGCAGCCTGGGTTCAGAGCCACGGCATACAATGGATCAGTAGTCGATGTGCCCTTGCAATCCCTGGTGCTCTGTAAACCGATAACGTTAGCTCCACTGAGTGCCTCAACAGGAGATAAACTGACTCAATAGTCTAGTGAGAGCACAGATGTAGTTCGAGGGAGCCACTCGAAGCTGTTACTGCTCAGATAGCTGGATGAGAAGCCAGGTTAGCGCCTCGTGTTGCGTCGAGGGCAAGGTGCAAGTTTGGCAGGCGCCAACCTCACCGTCACGTACCCGATTGGGAAAGACTCCTGGCATACTACCGATCAGAGCGAAGTCACGCAAGTTCTCCACTTCGTACGCACCACAAGGTCGGTTTTTGGGGGATAACCTTATTATGACAAGATTTGCCTCGTAGCCTTACAGCTGAGCGCGCTTGTGTACCTATGGACTGTCGGTTGGATAACGGCGATCGAGCTCGTCCCCTGTAGCCTTCGGATGATTTCGTGTCTTGAATAAGGACATTCACTACGTTCGAGCTATTTGCAGAAAGTAAAACTTCTTGCCCTCCGCGGTCAACATGAATGCACCCCTCCGTTGTATAAAAGCGCTCTTCGTAGTACTGAATCTGGTGTTGCAAAAGACCTACCAGTGAAGAATTCCACAGCAGACTGTCAGAAGTGCTGTCGCTGCTGTGAAGTATAGCCGGTGGATGGGGCATGTCAGTCCGAATGTTAACGGGCGGTACCAAGCAGTGCCCACTGCTCGAGTAGGCGAACACACCCAAGTCCAAGTTGGGAAAAATTAAGCTCCGCGAAGAAGACAAAAGCATGCTCGCTAGACATTACTACACCATCCACCATCCCCATGCTAACTTGGACATGGACAGGGTTCTGAGAGTGCCTTACCTTGTCAGCAAGGAGCTGTTTCTCCTCTGCCTCCGAGCTGTTTACATTCCCTTCCGCAATACTATTCACAAGCCAGCACTTTTGTTTGATCTTTTCAACGATCAATGGTTGCTTGAGAAATTGGTACGCCGACCATAAATCCACGTTTTGATGAATTTTCATGGACTATTAATTGCAGCGTGTTAGAGTGAAAGTCGAGCATCCAGCATTAGCCATGAGGCCCCTTTGCGACGTTTACCTCGGAAAAATCGTCAAGAGAGGAAGGGAGGAGAAGGTGAGTAATCTTTGATGCCCATGTCGTCAGCGACAAACTATGTCCTTTCAGGTCGTTGTAAAAGCCCTTAGATTGGTTGGTTCGCAGAATTCGCGACAGAATAGGAAAGAGATTCGAGAATCCGCTACTCGAGTGAGTATGCCCCCTTATCATTGCTGATTTACTCAACGTCTACAACACTCCCGACACAGAAAATGGTCAGGGAGTGCTTCGTGTGGTCCTTGCTGAAGCACGAGAATATTTGCCCCTTTAGAGGACTGAGCGAGCTTGACGCTACTGAGCTCCCTGCATTGGTCTCCCTCTTCATCCCGCACCAATGCATGGACTATGTGCGGGACCGCCCAGAAGAAAGGCTCTCCGTGGTACGATTTTTGAGCTTATTCGATCTGACATTTCCTGAGTTAATTTCAATGTTTCAGGTTAAAGGTGCAGCAAGTGGGATGAGATACCTCCACGACATTAAAATTATACACGGAGATATAAAGCCAGTGAGTAACGCTATTTTTTGACTGCGAAACACGGCACCCATTCCCGTCGTTTAGGACAACATAATGATCAACTATGAGGGCCATCCTCAAATCATTGATTTTGGCTTAAGCAAGTTTGAGTCGTTGGTCGGGTTTACCACTCAGCAACAGGGGCAAAGGAACACCCGTTACTGTGCTCCCGAGTTGCTCAGACAAACAGTCATCAAGCCAACCTTTGAGTCTGACGTTTTCGGGTTCTCTATGACCGTACTGCAAGTACGTGTATTTCGAGTGTCTACTACTGGGCTACCTTTCTCATGCGTTGCAGATACTAGATGGCAGGGCCGTATCCCAATCCATCCCGTATAACCATTGCCCCTCCGATTATCGTTTATGGGAGACGCTCACCGAGGTTGGCCAGGTTGTCCAAAGGCCACGACTCAAGCAGTATATCAACATCCCAACCGCTGCCCACGATCTACTTCAGCGATGCTGGGAGGAAGTCCCTGAAAGTCGTCCCTCTATGGCCTTGGTCTGCACGGAGCTACACTCTCCAGAGCTGACCCGGACTCGATAAAGCTATCAGGTATGCACAGGCTAGGATTGGACCACCGTGTCTCCCAGGTAGGCTCTCGTACGTCGGTTTTTGTCTCGTTGGTTGGTTTCCTTCTTTGTCCCTCCCTTCTTCCGCCTTCCACATGCGATGCGGGAACGACGGACAGTTCAATACTGCCGCCAATCTCCACGAGCTTGGTGTCGAGGTTAGCTCGGCTCCAACTCGAACGCTCGCCCATCCGTGTCTTATTTCCGTCTAGATTCATGGACTCGGAACAAACTCTGTGATTGCAGTGTGACAATTGGCTCTTGTATACCCTATATACACACCTCGACTTTGTCCTGCATGTATACTTGTCTATAGCAGACTTTGTACTATTCTGTTCACCACCGATGCAGCGCTGAACAACAACCCGCATGACTCAGATCCAGATTCGAAGGTTGTAGGGGGGCCGTTGAATGATCGGCCAGCAATCTGCTAAACTGGACAGCTTCGACATGCGCGTGACATGAGCGTTTACGAATTCTCTGCCTGAATCGGCGGTCTGAAGAACTGAAGCAGCGACCTGGAACAATCAGTACCTCGTGCTCTACGCCACCTCAATTGCCAATACATTAAACCTCCCCGATCAGCCAAGCGCCGACCGGGATTGGGAAAAGCTGCATATTGCTCAAGCCGCTCAATCTCAGAGCAATCCAGAGAAACAATAGATGGATTGTCGCATTGATAGTTTGGACGTGACATGGAGAATGCATAACGTTGTCTCGCCATGGCTGTTAGGCCCCGGAAATCTTCGCCTACACAAGCCGGCGGAGATCATCCACGACAGCGGCCATAGATAAGCGATTAAATGGTTCTTCTTCCCAGCATCGCTGGAGTAGGCCGTGAAAAGCGCTGGGGACGTTCGGATACCTGTTCAGCCTCGGCCTTTCGACCGGGAGTGTCGCCTCCGTCAGCCTGATCCACAGAGCTACTACTTCAATCTCGGTTCGATGGTTATATGGCATACATTCGCTACCTTCGCCGTCCCAGGACAATAGCTAAAGCCGCGTGAAACAGGGATGACGCCAAATGGTAGCAGGACGCACGTACTTCTAGCATTGTCATGCCGAACCCGAAAACATCAGATTCGAAGGTAGGTTTGATAACCCGCTCATTCCTTTCTTGCCTCAGCAACTCGGGGGCACAGTAACGGGGATTTCTGTGTCCAGGCTGCATGGTCGTGAAACCAGACATGTATTGGAACTTGCTTAACCCGAAATCGATGATCTGAACTCGCCAACTCTCGTTGATCATAATGTTATCCTAGAAATGGATGTTTGGCAAGTTCGCGATAGACGAGTCAGCTCGAGTAGACTCACTGGTTTGAGATCCCCGTGTGCGATCCCAATTCCGTGGAGGTACCCCATTCCACTCGCTGTCTCTAGAACCTGCCAACCAAAAGACTCGAGTGAATATCCGATTCTTCACCTTTACGTTCGGGAACGTCGCACAAGAGACGTACCACGGAAAGTCTGCGTTCTGGGTGGCAGCTTATATGGGCCAAGCATTTGTGTGGTACATAGACCGAGACAAGCACTGGGAGTTCAAACTCTTCAAGCTGCCCCAGCCCTCGGAATGCGCAAATATTTTCGTGTTCCACTAACGACCACACAAAGCACTCTCTTACGACTTTCTGCCAGGCGAAAGGCGCCGTCAGATGCTAGGAAGCAATGATGTTATGAGTGCATACTCGAGTAAGGGACGCTGCTGTCTCGTTGCGATCGTGGAATAGACCCTTTTCCGGCGTTCGAAGGGCCTTGACCACCACCTGCGATGAAGATGAGCCTCCCGATTAAGCATTTGGGGATGTTATGGAGATTAAGACGAACCTTTTCAATCGACGTCCCACCCTTCAAAGTTCCGATATGGACGTCGCATGTCGTTCGGAGGTCCGTCGCAGGATACTGTATCTCTACGTCGACTCGCTTTACTCGATCAGCAATCGTATTCAAATATTGACGAGAGTTGGGAGGAGAGTCGACTTACCAAGGTCTCGAGCAACCATTCAGTGTCACTGAAAAGCTCGAATAGAATGGAGGACCTCCTGGCAGATGCTCGCCCGAGAGCGTTGCGCAACGGAATGTAAACTGCGTGGATGCATTTGCGAAAGAGTCCTCTGTTGAGAACGAAAAGAAGTCGAAGGAAGGCCTTCAGGATACTCAACATAGCTTGATGGGGCTGTAAGGTTCATCTGAATAGAACCAGCGCGGAAAGCAATTTATAGAGAGGCAGAAGTTCAGTTTCGTACTGTAGGGACCACGCGGAAGCCTCGTTCTCCGATTCTGAACGGGGCGCCGGAACGGGAGGAGCACTGCCAGACGCACGAGACTGCTTCCCAAAGCAAACGACCTGAGCGTGACAATAGAGAGACAAGCAATTGTGTACCAAGACTAGCAGATGCTTGGGCGGTGAATGGCACGTTGCTTTGTGCTGTGCGAGTACCTTTTACCATATCGAACTGAACATCCCTTCCATTGTATCGGAGAGATTCTCCAATCGAAAAAGGAGAATGTGCGTGAAGAGAGCATTAATATACGGTAGCCAGCTGGCTCCACGCCACACTGCACCTCACTGCACCAAAGGAAGCCGTGGTCAGATCTAGTTTATTGTGTTGTCCAGGAGCCTAAATCGTCCTCCGCGAGTGTCAGTTCCTTCTTGACCATGAAAATTTATGATGGCACCGCTCAAAAGGTCGAAAAGGCGTACTCACCCCATACATCGCTCAGAATGCGCGACTTTCCAACTCGAGGGCCCAACCTGAACTGGTAAGACTTGACGCGTTTGAGTTTGCCTCGAGTTAGACCGATTTTAACCCATTCAACGCGAGGCTTTCACACTGGAGGATAAGAGTTAAGTCCGAATCTCCGAGTGGTTTTGAGAAATAGCGAGCTAGCCAAAACCGTAGAAGGGCGTCGAACAGATATGGAAATAGTCCAGAGAGAGTGCGCCACACTGGACACGCCTTCAGACTTGATTTCAAACTCCGAACTCCAGCCAAACTCCAGCCAAACCCCAGCTTGAGGGGACAAAGGAACGGTGAGGAGTGGTGCAGCATGATTAAAATTAGAGAGGGTCTTTAGTGTATAGCACCGAGATGCCAGATATATAGACAAAAGTACGCCTCACTCACTACCCTCATCTTCGATATCTTGCCGGACGCCAGGATATATGTTCGCTTGGATAGCAAAAGCTCCCACTGCGCACATATACACAAGATCCTCCAATGTGAATCCATCGCGCAAAACATCTGGAGCCCCGCCAACTGATTTAGAGATCCAAGAGAGTGTATGAGGAGCTAAACGTAAAAGAACCTCCACGAACTCTGCCCAAGCAGCTACCTTGTAATCCCCCGCGAAGGTTTTAGCCTTGTAGTTCATGACCATCTGGAAAATGAGACCTGAGAAAGTGAGGGGATACATTATCAAGACCTCCATATCCCTCGGCGTAATCCAACCGGGGGATGGGTCTGGACGCGGTCCCAGAGGAGTGATGAGGTGGAAATCGCGGAATGGTGCGATGAGATACAAGGCAAAGGACCCGGCAAGAACCTGTTAATGAGTTGACAACGGTTGTTACTTTGCACGATTATAGTATAGTATCAAGATCGATGCTTACGGTGAACATCCACCTCATGCCACCCCGAGATTCCAATCTCCGACTCGCTCGTTCGAGATGAGATGCAGGGAGGACCCGCACGAAGGGACGTTGCTTGACAAACTCGAGGCGAAGTGTCGTCGTCAAGATACCGATTGATATCAATAGGCCACAGCTGAAAGCCCCAGAAATGCGGTAGATAGTCCGCATAGACGATATATCCGGTTCAAAGGCCCCTGATTCCCAGATATCATGGATGAAGTAGAGTGTCAAGGCGACAGCAAGCAGGTATGACCGCACGGTGCTTATTCCGACGGTTGTGTTGCGTGTGTACCAATACTGGATTTGAAGAGGAAAGCGAATGAATATCAGGATGGATCTGAGTGAAAAGAGGGTAAAGATGAGGAAGGAACGTGTTCAAAAGCAAGTTACGTTTGTTGGAAGAACTGACTCACCTAATGAGATCCGCCATCATTTTCCTCCCAACATGAGACTGTGAGGAGAACTTATGACCATGAAATCGAGCTGGATTCAGTATATTCGAGGAAATTTGGTTTTCAAGATTTAGAAAGGGACATGGCGCAGATGGCGTACCGATATTCTCGACCGATTGCTGGGCTTGTGCTTTATTGAACTCGGTGTCTGTGAGGTTGAACCTGGAGAAGGCGATGAATTCGGAGAATTCGAGCTTTTCTGCCGTGCTCCCAGAGTACGCAATATTCCAAGTGACGTTCAAGTGGTCTTCTGTGGCAAGAATGGAGTCGTCAGCTGTTCAGCTACATTCTTCACACTAACACTTCCCAACAACTAACCGACCGCAGGGGTGTCAGGACAGCCTTCGCGATTGAGAGGCATGGCTATGAGATCCTAGTGGTGGCATGTCAGCTCGTACACGTTCGCGTCCTATACACGGGCACTTACTAACGGCCCCCGTGATTGTCTGTTCACATGGAGGTAGGGAGCGTACGCAAATTGTGTTGTATTCAAGCCGGTGTTCTCATCGGGAATTTCGAGTTCTATCTCGGTTTCACAGTTCGCTCGTGAACGAAAACTCCGATAGCACCATCTGCCATCGCCCCCTGAGCCGGCAGGGCAGCCGTTCAAGTCCTATGACGTTCATGACGGTGAATATCATATCGCCCATTGTCGAGTAGAACACTTCGCACCATGGTGATCAATTGGAGATTATTTTGGTGTCGCTCGTACGCGTATCTGTCGTAGAGTCTTTCCATCCGCACCACTCTAAGGTCGGTTCTAAGCAACACCAATCTCAGTGCGGTGCTCAAAACGGTTGATGGAATCTACAGCGTACCTGGTAACCACGTATGGATGGTAATCTAAAAGGGACTTCCCTTTTGTCGACACGAAGATTGCCTCTCTTTCTGAGTCTTCACTCTCGGCATCTCCCCTCGTTTGTATTCCGAAACTCTTGCCGCAGGAGCTTTTGACAGGATGGAAGTCGATGAGCGGTACCGTCACGCCATACGAGTCGGCGACCGAATGTCTTGGGTCATTGCCTTGGCTAATCGGCGGGAAGGTGAGGAAATACGCAGGAGGATGCCACGTCGTAAAGGTCTTCATGTATCGCAGGAGGGACGATGACTGGGGAAGGAGCTTGAAGCTCGCTCTCAGATCCCAGTTTTCCAAGTGTTTTTCTTTGCTAGTCAATAGGTGAGAAATGACGCTCCTTAACATGTCAAAAGAAAGGGTCACTCACAAGGTTTTCAAAGGAATGGATAAATTGACCTTGGCATGGACGTGCTCGTCCATGAATGTCACACCACGAAACACGACACCTGAGAATATAGGTTCATCGAGAGGTTGGTCCTTGGTCAGACCATAGGATTCGCGATACTGGTGGGGTTTCCGAGCCCACACTGTTGCCGCAATGTCAAACTTTTGGTTTCGATCGACAAGCGGGCGCACTACAGCAGACCAATCTTGCACTTCCTCCGCTGTCTTGTCCGAGTACATCCAATAGTGAGGTTCGCGCATGTTCCAATAGAATTCCCAAGCAATCTTGACGAAGACTGCGTAGGCTACGAGTGCAAGGATAGCGCCAACTGTCGCGGTCGTGCACTTGCAGCTCACAGACGTTCGCTGTGTCCTGGTTCGACTCGGTCCAGGGTCAAGATTTTTGCTGTTAGACATGGTGGTTAAAGGACAAGGCCGCTGCGCAGCAAAGGGTGAAATATGTGAGTCGCCAATGCCGTAAGTTTGACGAGCGGCCCCATTGAACTTGGATGAAGAGAATTGAGGCCGGTTGTTCCCATTGTCATCAAAGGACAGTCGGCTGTCGCGCGGGTTCCCAGTGGGTGATTAGCGCCCTGTTCACACACCCAGCAAAAGTGCTTGATTCCCAGGTTCCGACCGTTTCTGTACCAGCGCTATGAGACGCAGTGGAGCACAAAGGGAGACGAGTTTCGGTAGTCTAATTATGGGAGACTTTATCAGCGCCTTTTTGAAGCTCGATTGCATTCTACCCCCAACTTCATCAGTGGATTCGTCGGTGTCACTTAAGCCAAGAAATTCATGCTTGACATGGTACCCCAGATTTCCCGGACTCGAAGGGGTTCGGACGGGAGGTACTAGTGTAGAGAAGCTTCGGGCTGGGTCATACTCAAGTATGACCTGGGTAAGGACATATTGCAAGACATCTAGAGAAAGTATATTGCTATACGTTGATTCAATATGGTAGAGGAGCTTTATCAGAGTAACTGATGTGGCCGTCCTGGACCGGAATCTCAAATCTCAAACCGGACTGGACCGTCCTACGCCGGAAGAGGGTTTTCACTGGACCTAATTGCTCATAAATCAGTGTGAGCGCATCTATGCAGATAAGATAGTAACCAGAGATATTGTCATTTTGGATTCACATTCGAGTAGAATCACTGAATGAGAGCTTTAGATTTTAGAACCGGTATGGTATCTTCGCGCTATTTCGAGTGAGGCTGTAGCCTGGCATTGGCCGAAATCATTTCCAACCCGTGATACGAGTACTCCTTCGAGTTTCAAGGACTCCTTTATCCTTATCGATGCCTCATCGCCAGGGCACTTCTCAGACACCTTCCTAAATCAATTTTTGAGGATGTCAGGCTCTCATCCAGGTAACAAATGCAGCCTTATGTCCTCTGTTCTCTGAAGGAACTAACCGTGCCAACGATATCCAGAACCTCTCAGCGATCTCGTTCCGGAGCTTCGAGAGCAGATATGCTCGTTCTGCACGCCAGACCAGCTAGCTTCACTATCTCTGACTAACAGTACCTGGACTGAACCAGCGGAGCGGGAGCTTTACAGTAACATTTACCTATGCCAACGTTCTGACAAGGACGAATCTTTCGACCTTTGTGTTCGCACCCTTACAGAAAACACAAAGAAGGCCCGGCTTGTCCGCTTACTGTGCGTGGACCTGCTAGGTTCAGACCCTGAATCGACAGCTAGGCATGTCAGTGGGCTTGTCATTGCTTTCAAGTTCATGGCAAATCTGCAGTCACTCTCGTTTTGCCTGAGAACTCAACAGCAAAACGACAGCCACGTGTACTTTTTGGAGGAGGTGCTGAAGTAAGTTCATCGAGCTCAGCTCATATGCCTTGCCGTCCTATTGACCTCACCATTTGGGAAGAGAGGGCTACTTCTCTCTTCACAGTCTATACCTCGACTCCATCACAGATTATGCCAAAGTCGCGCGCTACCAGCCTTCCCTCGAAGTCATCGGCCTATCCAACTTCGCTCAGTTAGCAGAGCAACATTCCTCGAATAAATTGAGCCTCGAAACTGAGCCAACGTCAACTGACACGGTCCTTGCTCCCAGACCGTTGTTGTTCTCGTATCAATGGAAGCAGACCCTTCGACTGGCCTTTGTAGCCGAGACAGTCACAAAGAACGCGTTCACTCGGCCCTACCTTTCTCACATCAAGATCGACCACCGTGAGGTTCTGTCGATAGGTTTCGTTGTTCGAAACCTGGGGGAAGATCACCTGAAGGATGTGCCAGAGATGGTTTCAAATGCGATGACAGCATTTCCCAACGTCTCCTCTCTGACTCTTCTGGCTACGACGTGGAATCTCCGGTCGCCATTCGTGGGTACTCATACTTGCTCAGAGAATCCAAACGCATACCATTTTGGTGACTACATACTTTAGGATTTCCGCCTGCTGCATCCTATATTGCGCGCTGCTCCCAGCTTGACGGCGTTGACGATGGAGTATGGTCATTATGATGGGACTGAAGAGCTCCCTATAGCGGCCGGACTTGCCATTAGTATAGAAGGAAAGGAAAACGTCTTCCAAGGGCTGCTATCTGTTGCGCACAAGGCTAGGGAGCTGGGATCCACCCACTTACGCCTCATATCCATGGTGGGAATCACAGTCCGTTGGGATGAAGCGAATGAGAAATGGCACAGGGTTGAACTGACTGGCTTACTTCGACAACTCTTTAACTCATGACTTATACGACCTTTGCGATCGCCAACGCAATTTACACCAGATCTCCGAGTCTTTGTAGTATATTGGAATTCGTGTACAAGTACAGACCACCAGCTATTTGTCCGTCCGGCTCCCATTGATATGTTACCATTCTTGTTGTGCCCTATGACGATTGAGAACCTGTTGAAAGACTAGGAATAGAGCGGATGATGGCCATCTGCCATGAGACGCCCAGCGCCCCAGGTCATTTGAGTGGGAACAGCAAACGAATAGCTACTTCAAATTACATCCAGGGTAAGCGCTGCCTTCAAGGTCTTGCACAAAGAACCCCTAATCACGGAGAAGTCAATATCTTTTCACGGGTCCAATTAAACAGACTCACCTCGTCGCAATTTCCCGCCTTGCTAACCCATCGGTACGTCAAGTCCAACGTGTCGAGGCTCGGGAGAGTCTTCAAGATCGTCTCGAGAACCTGGCGAGACAATGGTTATGGGAGACTTTATCAGCGCCTTTTTGACGCTCGATTGCATTCTACCCCCAGCTTCATCAATGGATTCGTCGGTGTCACTTAAACCAAGAAATTCACGCTTGACATGGTACCCCAAATTTCCCGGACTCGAAAGGGTTCGGACGGGAGGTACTAGTGTAGAGAAGCTCCGGGCTGGGTCATACTTAAGTATGACCTGGGTAAAAACATATTGCGAGATATCTAGAGAAAGTATATTGCTATACGTTGATTCAATATGGTATAGGAGCTTGAAAATATCAGAGTAACTGATGTGGCCATCCTGGACCGTACTACGCCGGAAGAGGGTTTTCACTGGGCCTAATTCAGTGTGAGGGCATCTATGCAGATAAGATAGTAACCAGAGATATTGTCATTTTGGATCCACACTCTAGTAGAATCACTGAATTAGAGCTTTAGATTTTAGAACCGGTATATTATCTTCGCGCTATTTCGAGTGAGGCTGTAGCCTGGCATTGGCCGAAATCATTTCCAACCCGTGATACTAGTACTCCTCTGAGCTTCAAGAACTCCTTTATCTTTATCGATGCCTCATCGCTAGGACACTTCTCAAACACCTTCCTAAATCAAAGTTTGAGGATGTCAGACTCTCTTTCAGGTAACAAATGCAGCCTTTTGTCTTCTGTTTTCTGAAGGAATTGACCATGCCAACGATATCCAGGAACTCTCAGCGATCTCGTTCCGGAGATTCGAGAGCAGATATGCTCGTTTTGCAAGCCAGGTCAGCTAGCTTCACTGTCTCTGACTAACAGTGGCTGGGCTGGACCAGCGGAGAGGGTGCTTTATAGGAACATTCACCTCAGCCCACATTCTGACAAGGACGAAGCTTTCGATCTTTGTGTTCGCACTCTTACAGAGAACACAAAGAAGGCCCGACTTGTCCGCTTCCTGTTGGCGCAGCTGCTAGGTTCTGACCCTGAATTGACAGACAAGCAGGTCGGTGGGCTTGTCGTTGCTCTCAAGTTCATGGTAAATCTGCGGTCGTTTTCGTTCAACCTGAAAACCCAACCGCAAGACGTCAAGCAAGTGTACTTCTTGGAGGAGGTCCTGAAGTAAGTTCACTGAATTTATCTTACATGTCTTACTGTCTTATCAACCCCACCGCTCGGGAAGGGAGGGCTACTTCTCTCTTCGCAGTCTACACCTCGAGTCCATCACAGATTATGCCAAAGTCGCGCGCTACCAGCCTTCCCTCGAGGCTATCGGCCTTTTCAACTTCATTCAGCTAGCGTCGCAACATTCCATGAAAAATTTGAACCTCGAACCTGAACCGACATCAACTCGCACGGTCCTTGCTCCCAGTAGACCATTGTTGTTCTCGTATCAATGGAAGCACACCATGCGGATACTATTTGTTATCGAGACAGTCACAAAGAACGCGTTCACCCGGCCCTACCTTTCTCATATCAGGCTCGACTACCGTGAGATTCGGTCGATCGGCTTCATTGTTCGGGACCTGGGGGAAGATACCTTGAAGAATATGCCAGAAATAGTTTCAAATGCAGTGGCAGCATTTTCCAAACTCTCCTATTTGGCTCTTATGATTACGACGTGGAATCTCCTGCCGCCATTCGTGGGTACTCATACTCGTTCCGAGACTCCAAACTCATACCGTTTTTGGTGACCACATACCTCAGGATTTCAGTCCGCTGCATCCTATATTGCGCGCTGCTCCGAACTTGACAGTGTTGTCGGTGGAGTTTGGCCATTATGATGGGACTGAAGAGCACCCTATGGAGAACAAACTTGCTGTTAGGACAGAAGGAAAGGAGAACGTCTTTGAAGGGCTGCTATCTGTTGCGCACAAGGCTAGGGAGATGGGGTCCACCGAGTTACGAATCATATCCATGGTGGGAATCGCAGTCCGTTGGGATGAAGAGAATGAGAAATGGGACAGGGTTGAGCTCACTGGCTTACTTAAACAACGTCGACTTATGACTATATATGACCTTTGCGATCGCCAACACAATTCACACCAGGTCTCCGAGTCTTCGTAATATTGGAATTTATGTACAAGTACAGACCACCAGCTATTTGTCCGCCCGGCTCCCATTGATATGTTACCATTCTTGTTGTGCCCTACGATGAATGAGAACCTGTTGAAAGACTAGGAATAGAGCGGATGATGGCCATCTGAGACGCCCAGCGCCCCAGGTCATTTGAGTGGGAACAGCGAACGAATAGCTGCTTCAAATCACATCCAGGGTAAACCCTACCTTCGAGATCTTGCACAAAGAACCCCTAAACACGGAGAAGTCAATATCTTTTCACGGGCCCAAGTAAAAACACTCGCCTCGTCGCAATTTCCCGCTTTGCTAACCCATCGATACGTCAAGTCCAACGTTTCGAGGTTCGGAAGAGTCTTCAAGATCGTCTCGAGAACCTGGCGAGACAATACATGGACCTCCAATACGACTTTTTTGGGAGGACTGTTGCCATTTTTGGTAAATGGTCTGAGAATGGCATCGAGGTCTTCGACGGATGTTAGGACGCCGGTGATGGTGAGGGAAGATAGATTGCTGGCGACGGTCCCAATGGATCGAGCGACAGGTGGCACTCGGGAGTCACCACCGAGGGTGTTGAGCCCCAGCTCCAAGGTGCGAAGCTCCTCGAAATCGACTCCGGAGAATACCTCTTGAAGCCATTCATCCGTGTCCATGACTTGTGATTTCGGAGGCCGTTTACAGCAATGACAAGGGATAAGTGAGAGCTCGGAGATACCCGTATGGAGTTTGAGGAAGGCGTTCAAACCACGAGGGTTCGCGATGTGATAGGAATCGAATGGAAGGTGAAATGCAAGAGATCGGAGGTGAGGGAGGAAGACCAGATCGAGGTAGGGAGGTTCAAGTCGAACATGGTCCGAACTTGATAGAGAAAGCTTGCGTAGAGTGGGCGATAAGCCATTGATGAAACTTGCTAGCTTCTCTTGGTTTTGAATCGCATCTTCTGGACGAATCTCGCTGAGCTCACTGCGGCCAATGTGAAGTGATAACTCTTGGAGGGATCCAAGGACCGGACCGTTTTCGGCCAACTGGCAAAGTTGGTCTAGGCCCATGCGGAGCGTAAGGGTCGTCAATTGTTGGCCGAGGGATTGGAACAAGGCAGTCAAGAGAGGAAAACAGAATGATATTTCTGGTGTACTGGCCATCATCCATTCGATGGCCAATTCGTTGACATTCTGGAGACCGGAGAGACCGGCTAATAGACGGTCAGCCAGGGTCACATCTTCCGGAATGGCAAATTGGCTTGTCTCCAAACTGATGATTATATTCAGTAACTCGGTGTTAACCTGTTGATGCACGAAGATCGACAGGGCTCACCGGAACGAAGCTGGCCAATCCCGATGATTTGCCTTTCTTGGAATTTTCTGAAGGCCTCGGCTTGAGCGAAGGCAGGCGGATCTAATTGCTCTAGGATAGAAGGATATTGACCTGACCAGAGAGGAGACGGGGGTGTATCTGTATGAAGTCGTTTCATCGGCGAGCCTTGTCAGAGAGCTAATGAGTACAAGTACTCACTCGATTCGTTCTAATTTCGCCAATACCGCGGATGGGCGGTCATCATCAAGAACGAGGTGCCGGTACTTCCGTTCTGTGGCCAATTGGTAGAACGCTCGGTTGACCCAAAATAGGCTTGCATAGTGATCGTCGGGAATGAGGTCGACGATGCGAAGCCACAACTCAGCTGGCAAGTCTCCTGGCATATCCGAAGGCGTCGTCGAATGTGCCCCAGTTCGAGACTGTGGAGGACCAACTTTGCCTCCAGCTCGCAAGGACATTTTATATTATGTCCGGATAATTTGTGGATTTAATGGACTGGAGTAAGATTCCGCTGAGGAAGGGAGACGACCTGCGGGAAGCATGAATTTCTCGACCGCGGGGGTTCGGCGGTAGCAGTTTCCCCATGAAGGAAGAGTTAATGCCCAGTGAAAACGGGGTTTTCAAAATTATGCAAGCTTATGCAGAACGTGAAAATAAATTGCATAGATCCGCAAAATCACACAGATGCTTACAGTTAGATATCTTCTGCCTCTACCTCTTCTGCAAAATCCTGCTATTGTACGCGAAGATGCAATAAGGTGAGTGATGGAAGGTCTCCAGATCGTTCAGGAACCCGCTCCGCCTTCCTGGATCGAAGACGTCGAGCATGTTTGAAGGTCATGTGACCTCCCGTCGGAGATGGGACCGTCGGCTCTGCTCGACGCATGTTATCCTCTCCCTCACCTCTCCTTGCTGTCCCAATACAACTTCTTTCCCATGAGCGCTATTGGAAGTACTCGAAACTCTCGAAAGCGTACATCTGAAGAAGAAAAGGTCGTGTGCAAATGTGACCGTTGCCATGGCCGTATGATAACGAAGAAAACATTTCGCGTCCATGAGCGCAAGCAGCAAGAACGCGCCTTCCAGCTCCAGGCTGGCAGCATTGGCCCAGTGGCATACTTCCAACTACCGCAGCAGTCTATGGCCATTCCCCAACCTGCTGCGCTTTCTCTATCGAGCCCGGATTCCGACAACCCAGCTACAACCTCTCTCAAGCGGACTCGGAATGGAGCGGAAGGCATCAAGGATATAGAGTCGGATATGGAGTTGGAGGCAGGCTACTCTGATGCCTTGGATATGTCTGAGAGGCCTACTAAGCGGATCTGTGAACACCCTGCATCCGTATGTGCTATGCTGCATGTTGCCGTGCTGTGTCTCTTTGCCTAGACTCATCGTCGATGCCCTCTGCCCTCTGCCATTGTGTTCCTCTCTAGATTGCTGAGCCTCCCTCACCTGAGAACTTGAGTGATGCAGACATGGCTCTTACTCAACCTGGCTTGCCTCACGAGCCTAGAGCGCCGTCTCCATTGAATGAGCCTGCAGTCGCACAGCTGGTCGACGGCGCTGGTAACATGACTGGCAATGTGAATTTCTGAAAGAATTCCTGTCTTTTCTGAGCTAACCCTTACTGATACAGCTTCCTGAATTCCCTGGCCCCCAGATGTCTCAGAATCTTCAGCAATCCGAGCAGTTTAATGGCCGCATGGTAAGCCCCACATTGCGAACTGTACGATTACTGATACCACTTGACGTGCAGGCTCAGGAGCCCTCAGCTGAATCAATCGAGGACCATCAAGACGAGGAGCGGGTTGAATTCCTGCGGCAAGTCCATCTTCAGGAGCATCTGCATTCCCACTCGAGCGCTTCTGAGGACTGTGCATGTTGCGAAAGCCCCAACCACCTACCTGACATTTCTCAGGGCCCTGGCGCGCACGACCCTACGGCAAATGACGAGAGCTCTCAGGCGAACCCTTCACATATCGAGCACATCAAATGGACACAGGACTTCCTTTCGTTGATCCAATCGGCTACTCTAGATGCAGATAAGCTAGATGAAGCAACTCGGGAACGGTTGAGAAACCCGTCACCTCCTCGCTCCGATGAAGAATTGGCTCTCTACAAAGAGTCTTTGGATCTTTACTTTCTGACGTCTTCGGCTCCGGAATCTGTTTACAACGGTCTACGGCAACATATGGAGCACTACCATAACGCTGAAATGCTATCTCTCCATAGTGTTCGTCAACTTGTTGCGGAACTCACAGGGATCTCTCCGGTCTACGACGATATGTGCATCAACGGTTGCCACGCTTTCACTGGCCCTTTTTCTGATCAAACCGAGTGCAATAGCTGTGGTCAATCTCGGTATCTCGCTAGCACGGAAAACAAAAAGAATAAGGTTCCACGACAGCAGGCATGTACGATCCCTCTCGGTCCACAGATTCAGGCTCTTCGACAATCAAAAGAAGGCTCTATGGCTATGCAATATAGGTCGCAGAAAATGCAGGAGCTTATCGATGCAGAAGCGTCTGGTGCCGAGATTGTCTTTGACGACGTCTACTGTGGCTCGGACCTCAGGAATCTCAGCAACTCTGTAGGATTCTCTCCAACGGAAGACGATACCTTTGTTGGCATTTCAGTTGACGGCGCTCAGCTCTATCAAGACAAGAAATCCGATACCTGGTTCGGTATCTGGATCGTATATGATTACGATCCTGCCACACGCTATAAGCGGCGTCACATCCTTCCTGCGTTCATCATTCCTGGCCCCGAAAAGCCGAAGAATGTCGAGTCTTATCTCTTTCGATCATTTTATCACCTTTCAGCTCTACAACGGGAAAACGGCGGTGCTGGACTACGAGCTTATGACGCAATGAAGCAAGCTATTATCAGCTCACGGATTTTTTTTCTGTTTGGAACTGCGGACGCTATTGGACTCGTTGAGTTGGATGGTCGTGTCGGGCACCATGGAGCACATGGATGCCGGTTAGGCTGTCCCATGAAAGGGCGCCATAAACCTGGTGCAGGGCACTACTACGCTGCCCACTTGCGGCCCAACTTTTCTTCCGTAGGCGACTGCGATCATCCAGACTTTGATCTTCGACATACTCCGGACCCTACTGTGGAAAAATATCAGGCCGATCTGAAGCTGGTGATTGAATCATCGACTCAGGCAGCATACGAGAGAGCGAGGCTTGCTTCTGGCATATCGCGGCCATCGCTTATTTCTGCTCTCAAGTACTCCCTTCCACCGCCAAAATGCTTTACGGTTGATTTAATGCACCTTCTCCTCAACAACATCCCGGAGCTTATGCTGTCAATTTGGCGCGGTAACATGAAATGCGAAGTGGAAACAGACTCAAAGCTATCTTGGGACTGGGCGACGCTGACTGGAAAGCCTTGGGAGGAGCACGGCCAGCTGGTTGCTGAGGCAAAGGAGGCTTTCCCGACATCTTTTCATCGGACACCTCGCAACCCTGCTCAGAAGCTAAACAGCGGTTTCAAGGCGACAGAGTATTGCCTGTATTTCTACGGACTTGGCCCTGCATACTTCCGTAAATTACTCCCGGCAGTCTACTGGCAGAATTATTGCAAGCTGGTCCGAGGAGCGCGGATTCTATTCCAACGACGGATCACCCAGGCCCAGATGCTCGAAGCATACTCGCTTCTTGTGCAGTTTGTTGAAGAATTCGAGAACATATACTATGAACGCCGCATGGACCGATTGCACTTTTGCCGACCCGCCCTTCATACCCTTGTACATTCTCCAAAAGAAGTTTTTCGCACCGGACCAGGCGCTTACACAACACAGTTTACTCTGGAAGGAACCATTGGGCTTTTGACACGCGATATTCGACAACAC
This sequence comes from Candolleomyces aberdarensis, assembly GCA_004126415.1. Lineage (NCBI taxonomy): Eukaryota > Fungi > Basidiomycota > Agaricomycetes > Agaricales > Psathyrellaceae > Candolleomyces > Candolleomyces aberdarensis. Next base: position 29,051 of record SDEE01000091.1, read on the forward strand.
TCAACGCCATTTGCAAATGTCACGCACGTTGCGATCCGGCGCTCCCAGTGGAACGCAATTCAAGCAATGTATCCCGAGTTCGCTCAGGACCGGTCGGACACTCCTAAACGGTACAGCTTGAATATCGGTGAAGGCTACGAGTTGAGGGCACCTCGAAGCGACCATGCAGTGGCGATAAGCTCAGCGCACCAAGCGCAGCTTCTTTTGGAGAAGACTGGCCTCAGAATCGTCAGAAAGTGGGGCCGCATCAAACTCTCCAATGGCCAAGTCATTCGGAGTCGATACCAAGAGGATCAAGAGACCAAATTAAATCGAAGGGTGTCAAGAATGATTAAGGTGAGTGATTCTTAGTACGTCGGCCTCGAGGAGTTGAGGGTACTCACTGGCTTGAACAGATGAAAATCCAAGATTGTGTTGCATATGGCGAAGTCCAGTTTTACTTTTCACATCAGCAAAAGGGCTTTGCAATGGTTTCCGTCTTTTCCGACCCAAATCCGGAGATTCTGCAAGCGTCGTACCATACTATTCATGCATGCTCCTATCTTGGAGATGAAAATCTTTGCATTATCAAGGTTGAAGACATTATAGCAATTGTGTCGATGCAGAGATTTCCATCTATGGCTCACGATCCTCGGAATCTTTGGTTTCCAGTTGAAAAGTCTGGTTTAGATGACATTAGACCAATCATTCCTGAAGATGAAAATGAAGAAGACACCCTTGAATAAGATTTTTAATAGCATCGGCATGTAATAGAGAATAGTTATCATTTTAACGAGAAACAGTAGAATTATTTCCATGGACCCATATAACCAAACAAATAGCACCAGGTTACAAACAGCAATCTTTCCCTCCCATCGTTCATTCCCCCGTGCTCCACGGTTCCATTTTATTCATGAGTGCTACAAGAGCAGTAAAACCTCCACAAACCCCCCCTCAGAGCTACCTACAGAATTTTGATTCTAGTCCAACTGAGCCCGAATCCAATATCTCGTTTCCGATGAACGCTCCTGGATCCGACGACAACGGATACAATGTGAGACTGTTTTTATTTTAAGTCCTCAGAATCTCATTGACATACTCTATAGGTCAACAAGAGTACCCGTGCTGATGTTGGTGCCTGGCTTGCCAAGTGCAACGGACTTGCAGTCTCTGGTACCCTGCCTCAGCATGCTATTCCAATGTCAGACGGGTACAAAATAGACGTAGAGTCGCAGCTGTCTGAGGTATATCACCCTTACTGAGGCCTTTTATGCATCTCAATTTTATGCAGGACCCTCGGTATATGGCAGATACCCAAGCAGCAGTATATGGTAGCCCATCGGCAGATTGCAGCTTCAATAGCTCCAGAACACTTGTCGCCACCGCCACCACCACATCAACCGTGCAAAAATCGAATGGCCCGAAGCGCATCCGGAGCCCAGAAATTGGGAGTGGCTCCTCAGAGGGGTTGTTCAAGAAATCCAGGAGTGCTGTTGACGTTGCTCTTGAGCAGCTTGAGCAATGCATTGCGGACACCGATGAGGAGATTAGCAAGGCAATAGAGCGTCGTCAAAAACTCGTAATTAGCCAGAAAATGCTCTTAGAGACTCGTAATTTGTATTAGTTTCTTTAGCTGAGCATGCGTACAGACGACATGCAAATTTGAGCTTCGGTCTGTGCGCAACAATTTTTTGAGGCTTCGAAGCTTCGAATTTTGGCCGCGGCGTCCCTTTCTCTTCTGACCACCTCCCTCTTCTTACCTTGACCACGCTTTCTCTCAGAAAATGAGTACAAGCCATGGCTACACTCGAGGTGCTCCACTCTACCTAACGGACTATGGACATAGCACCCGTGCATCGAGCTCAGGTAGCGCCGGTGATGGATCAGTAAGTTTAACGGTGGCTGTATGCGGGTGTTTTTATCGTTCAACATACACTACAGATATATGACGACGAGCATGACTATACACCACAATCCTCGTATCCTGGTTCTCCACGCTTGGGTGGAAGCTATCGCCTCAATAATTTCACCAATCCTCAATACCGGGAGCTCTGGGAGGAAAATATTCGTCTCAAGGCTGAGAACACGGCATTGCAGGCAAAATATGAGAATGAAAGGTACGTCATTTGTTATTCCTGTGTCTTCCTCGGTTGATTTGCGGTCTGGCTCAGAGCCAATGCCCTTCAGTTCCGAAATCTGCTTGACACCGCTCTCAAACAGGAACCCTCAAATCAAGCATCCCGTAATACCAGCGGCTCCTCGACACCAACTCCAGATCCATCACTGCTTGCTTCCTCTCCCAGCATCCTGAGTGGCGCGCAGCAGCTACAGGCCGAGATTGACAAGAAGCCGCCTCTAGGTCGTGACCCAGATCCGTCCGAACCTGACTTTATTAGATGTCAATTCTGGCTTCAGGATGACTGGAAAAATCTCAAAGAGGACAGCGCAAACAACAACCTGGCTCGCCCATCAAAATGGGACTTTATCACCGATATTACAGGACATGCTGTAAGTGACAAGATCTGCGAGTCTATCTTCAGCAAACTCTGGTCCATCTGGGACCATCTTGTGTATATCTTCATGGATCCAGAAACCTGGGGGGTCAAAGCTCCTATCGTCACCCTCTACGTGAGCGTGGTGATGTATGAAGCATTCCCGTTTTTGCGCTACTGCGACAGGAACTGGAAGCTCCATGAAATCGCCACTCAAAAATTCAATGAATGGAGTCGTTCTCGTAACTCCAAACCTCGTAAGTGATACCAAAGACAGTGTTTTTTTATTTTTCTCATTATTGTTCTTCCGATTGCAGGGTGCCCGATGCTTGCAAAGCAGTATGGGGTTGCTTTACCGGTAGCTGGCTCATCTAGTCAAAGTGTCCGACGTAAGCGCGGTGGGGATACATCAGCATCTCGCAAAAAGGCCCGACTTGAGGTATCTTCCCCTCCGATCACTGCTTTACATTCCTTCTCATCAGTCATACAGCCAGCTCAGCCTACACAACCAACATCGAGCACCGGCCAGACAGCAGCACCGGGCTCAGCTGTAACGCCATCTACAGGCCAGCCCACAACGTCTGGGTCAACGTTGAACGCAACTCAATCAGCCGTGCCAGGCTCAACTACCAACCCAGCACAGCCAACAGTGCCAGGCTCGACGCCAGGTTCAGTGCAGCCAGCAGTACCTGACTCAACATCCAACCCGGCACAGCCAGCGGCACCGGGCTCGACATCCAACCCACGGCCAGCAGTGCCCAGCTTGACAACCAACTCAGCGCAGCAGAATGCTGAGACCACCAGCCCGACAAAAACCCAGCCCCGGCCACCTGCTAATACTCACGTTTCCCCCGCACACCAACAGATTCAGCAGAGTGGCAGCGCAGAATCGAATCCGGGTGACTTCGAACTTGCAAAAGACACCGATTTCCAGTGGTCGTATTCACGTTCAGCGTCTCCAGCTCTCCCTCCAGATGGTACCAATCCAGGTAAGAATTCTATTTTATTTCATATCGAGTTTTGGCTGATATCTTTGATGTGGTCGTCCCAAACCCCAGTTGCACCTCCACAGTCACAGAGCAGCAGCAAGGAGCAAGATATATTGCGTGTATATTCTGCTTTGTGACATATGCTTTCTCTGACCTCAGCCAACAGCCACGATATCCACATTCCGCCACCGGCTCAGTCCACAGCCGTTATCCAGGGCCCGTCGCAGCCTCCACCCCCCAAAAAGAAAGTGGGGACAGGAAAGCCTGAGCAACCTTCGGAGTCGGTGACAGGAAGGTACGTCTTTAACATATCTTTGACTCATTTTGTCTGACCACTTGCGCAAGGAATCTTTGCCTTATCGATTACGTCGCCCTCCATGGAGAGGGGATCACTAAAGCCGAGTTTTCCTACTTTTACAACCATGAACTTTCTCTGGTTGTCCGAAAGGTACGGCTAAGTGTACCGTTCTCATCTGTGGTCTAATTCTGTCATAGGAGTACGAAACCTTGGCAAAGCAGCGGAAGAAACTCAAGGAGCAATCGGAGCGACTTCAGCCTTCCGGGATTCTCGAGAAAAATCACTTGGCTCCAGCAGCGAGTGGATGTGGGGCAGCGTCAGAAAATGCGGCTGCTTCTGGGTGATTCTTTACTTGTGCTCATGGGTGTAAATGGTATGTTTTGACTTTTACATCACCCGCACTGCGACTCACATGCCTTGCAGAGCAATGCAGATGGCCGCGGAACGTGTCGTAGACCGAGAGGGACTGGGCTTGCAGTAGTGTGCAGATTAATGCATCTGTCGTATTAGATGTAATGCAATATAATGCATATTTCTGCGTGCCGTCTAGCCTAGCGTGAATATCAAGATACGTCGCAAATTGCAGATACATGCAGAGTAGTGCGGGATGAATCACATGATGTAAACCGTAGAAATTCGTAGGAATGCAGAACGGACGGAAATTTTGCTGCGAACTTGTGCTCCGTTCTGCATACCTCAGCGTCAACGGCCCCAACGCGCGATTTTGCATATCTTTGCAGGCCTTTGCAGACTGCGTTCTCACTGGGGTTAATGAGCCACACCTTACGGCCCCAATGGCGTAAAACGCCTGCTTCACGTTCCACTATGCGTCGTTCAGGCTGTCACTGTTCGCAGTATTGGGCAAAGGACTGAAATAGCGCCGGAAGACGATTCGTGGGCCAGACCTGCAATCACGGCAATGCCCTGCCGCTCTCGTGCCGACCACATCGGAGTTTGCCGGCGACAAACATCAATATTCAGGGCATTGCTTGCGGCGTTGTTGTCGTCGTCGTCGACGTTGGCGGCGTTCTTCACGATGACAGACCTCACCGTTCTCGTCTCTCCAACCCCGTTGCTTCCGCCCACCACTGGCCTCTTCAGCAGGAAGCGGTTCAGCACACCGATCATGGTGACGCTGGAATCCGAAAAGGAGAATGGGAACTCGAAACCTCCTGGAGAACCAGAGACCAGTCAAGGGGGCCTCAGTCGTTCCAGACGGTCCCGGTCTCCTAGAAATTTGGACGACTCGTTGCTCTCACCCCCAGTGAACACCTGGAAAGCGCCCAGGCAACGACACCGGCCAACTCGATCCCAGAGCGCACCTCCAGGGAGAAGGACGCAACCCCACCAGCAAGAAGAAGCTCCAAGAAGCCAGGAGCTCCCTGAACCTCTTTTCTATCGGCCACCAGTGCGTAGAGGTTCGTCATCACCAGGATTCTCTGGTGGACGAGTGGGAGAGCTCGTCCGACCCCCTCCACCTCTTTGTAAGTGAAGTATTCGAACTCGCCATTATTGTCGATCCTAACGGTTGACAGTCCGGCCAACGACGTTCTGGAGGAAGACGAAAAAGTCAGGAGTCTCGGGACCCTCTTATTCACCAGCAAGCCACCTCATTCGTCGGTCCACGTATATTGCCGCCGGCCTCACCTTCGACGCCCCGGTGCACGACCTAAGTGCCCTCTGTGTTGAGAGCAGAGTCGGCTTCCTCATCGTACCCACAGCCCAAGAAATTATCTAGCCATAATGATGGCCCCCTCTGCGTTCCAGGCTCGACAGGACGCACTGTCCGTTTCTCCTCCACCGGTCTCTCTACCCGCACCCATTCAAAATACCTCCACCTCCTTCAGCACCAGCATCGCGCCCTCATCGTCTATCTTCTCCTCGTCTTCCGCGACATCTTCCTCATCAGCTCTCTCATCCAGCCAGTCGTCTCCCATCCCAGTTATGGATGCCGACGTCCCTCAATTCCGATTCGTCTACCTCATCCCGGTCATTGCTGTGTTTGGCGTGATCCTCGTCATCGCGCTCATCTGGTTGATCCAGGGGTGTGTCACACGCAAACCGAGGGTTTATGAAGGTGATCCCGAGGTCGTCGGCGGTCCACGCTACGAGTTCATCAACCCAGGACGCCAACCCGAGAGGCCAGAACCAGAGAAGTTTGCTACGGATCGGCAAGAATACCAGCATGCGGATACGGAGCTCGCACCTCCGGAGCCAGAGAGAAGACCAGAGACGCGTCCTCGGTTGAGTTACAAGACGATCTTCTCCCCTACCCTTTCCAATACGACTTCTCTCGTCATGCTTGACATGTATGAAAGCGACGATGAGAAGGATGAGGAGAGGCGACGACAGGAGCCGTGGGAGACTCTGCGCCATCGAAGCATTAAGCGAGGCATTCTCGAGAACGTTCAGAAGGAGAAGGGGTGGATGGATTCGCTTCGGGCGACAGCAAAGAGGCCTTCGACTCGGCAACGGGATTCGGAGGTCTGGATCAATGATGTAAGACGACGACGAGCGGATAGATCATCGCGCTCAAACACCTCGTCCACTGCCGCCATCACCGCAAGCCATGTCGACGTTGTTAGCACGCCTTGGTCAGAAGAAACCGGTTTCAAGATTATTCAAGAATCGCCTATCCCTTCTCCACTTCTTTATGGTCAGCAGGTCGAGCCTGCGCCACATATTCGGGACTATTTTAGCTACAAACTTCCACCCGCTGATTCGAGTAGCATCCCCTTTGACCATACGATTAATGTGGGTCTAAAGGATACTCGGATCTCCATGCTTCCGCTGAGTCCTCCGAGGATTATGAGCCCCCCACTCGAGAACCAACTAACCTTCACGCCTGTGCCTGGTTCTGGACCCACATCCACCACCACTACCACCATGTCACCGATGACGGCCACTGCTGGGCCTCAGCCTTCGTATATGATCTCCAGCTCCACCCATACGCCATTATTCGCGAGGTTAACGGATCGGAAGGGGAAGCGAAAGCCGTCCTCGGTTGTTAACATTGATAGGCCGTTGCCCTACCCCAACGGCGAGAGTAATGACTCTGGCTGCAGCGGTACGATCGCTCCTCTGCGTCCGGAGAAACGTTCGACCAAGTTGGTGAAGAGTCGATCTGCCGCTGGTGGTGGGGTCAAGTATCAGCCGATTTCCAAGCACCGGAGGGAAGGGGCGGGGTTGTAGTGTATCGCATCGTCCGCTGGCTGGACTGCATATGACAGAGAGACTGTCGCCACCACCACACATTTAGCATATCCTATCCTCTATCGCATATAGCTTATTCTCGATTAATCGCTTTGTTTATTTATTCGTCATTGGTCATCTGGCAGTTTATTTTAGTACTCGTTATAGTTGCCTTCGGATCCCGGCATGGTTGGGATAGTGTCTGTCGTTAGTGAAACTCATGGTTACTTAGCCCTCAAAATCAGGTCGCAGGAGGCCTGGCTTTCCGCAGGATAAAGGACCAAATAAAAATATATTCATTCAGGGTCATAATCATATATCAATCATGTCCTGAGCAGCTTTCCATAGTCCATCGTCGCAATCCCAATACACTCGCATCCCTAGGAATGATACCGCTTCCAAGTCGCCGCACCCGAAACTCCTGCATTTGCCGGCGAGGGATAGCAGTTGATCGAATATTTTCGATGTGTCGTCCTGAGGCATCGCGAAGAGGTAAGAAAACGCTTCCTTCAATAAACATGTCATTATCGTGAAAGTTTGGACCTTGGGGAAACGGAGTACAAGATCCTCCAACGCCAGAGGCTCCTGTCGCATCTTTTGAATTGAAAGGATGAGGAAAGACGCAGGAGTGTGAGCGTAAACAGCGATGAGAAGACATTCAGGCGAAACTCACGACTTCCGACGGGCATGACCTCACCAACAAAGTAACCGTGGAGATGTTGGGAAACACCATACCAACGTCCACCATCAGCTTTTGTAAACCGGCCAAAGTTCCCCTGCCGAGGTCTTGAATGGCGAAGCTGACACAGTCGATTTCGCGGTAGTCGAGCTGGGGAGCCACCCTCGCGCCACACGCCGATTGGGAGATATTGTCAAAGTAAAAGCACAGGTCCTTCAACAGATTCGGGGGGATAACGGTGTTGCCACAAAAGGTCAATCCTACTCGTGCTTTCTCGGCCTCAGGGACCCGTTGAAGAGCGAATACGAATGGTCTGTAGGGAGCTCGTATCACGGGATCTTCAGAGGTCGACAGCCTGAGCCCCAAGTCAAGGAGCGGCATTGTGCCATATAGGCAGAGCAATTCCAGGCATGGTTGACATCGTACGAGCTTGGGGTAGTCGTGAATTCGATTGATGTACAAACTGTTCAGAGAGAAGTACCGCCGTCTGGCCATGGAGTGAGAGTCAGGAACAAGAAGCCGTCATAAAATATCTGAAAGCACCGACTGGAGGATAGCTTCGATAAGCTTGACGTAGTATTGGATCACCTGGGAGCCAACATAAAATGACAAGATTTGAAGGGCCACAGTCCCTCGGAGCGCAGTACAAAGTGTTGCAATCCATCCGGGATGCGTTCCGACTTGATGATCAGCGCTGTCGTTGACCTCGTTCCATTCAACGGCGAGGAAGCGGACTAAACTACCCTTGCCGGGTTTTGCGAGCGTCCGCATGCAACCAAGGAAGGTCATCTCGGAAGGGTGGCAGAGGGAGATGCATCTATAGAGCTCGTTCTCCGCCTGCTCGCCCCAAAGACGGTTGACCATGCATAGCGATATTAGTTGCCTTCGATCGCATAATGAGCATATCAGCTCTCTGATTTCGGCTGGTAGTCCTACTGAACGGTTTGAGCAGCTGCAACGTTTGGGAAACGCGAAATGTACATGTTACCTGACATTGGTAGGACAAAGGATAGGGTAGCTTGATACTTGATACCGTCATGGTATCCGACCCGGCTCAAGAGTCTAGCTTATGTATGTCAGGACCAGAAACTATGCACTTAGTCACTCACCACGGATACACCACCTCAACTTTACAAAGCCATGTGTATTCGGTAGTTTCGGTACAATTCTTCTTATTCATCATACCTAAGTGAGCATGACGAGGAATGATGACAGGACCAGACGAAGTTCGGGGCAAAAAAACCGGTTGCCGGATTCGATGAGCACACCGATGCCGTGATCAGGTGAATGAATTTGAGCATCAGTCGAGAAGTAAAATATATTCGGATAATTTACGGTGGACGAAGGCAAAACAGCAAGTTGTAGAGATGACAAAGGACGTGTACTTGTGGTATAATGATACTACTGTACGGTGATGATTGCGACAAACGATATGGACGAGCAACGAAAGCAATGTAGCAGAGCAAAACAGACGGACACAAAAACGACACAAGAAATATGAGTACAGATACGGGTGGGTTGCGCAAGAGTTGGAAACGCAATGTCAATAAAAAAGAGAGAGGGAAAAGAAACGGGGATAGTGGGGCGTGATATGGATGTCCGTCTCCGGTTAGTATCCCTTCCGTTCCTACACGAAATAGGGTGTCCATAAGATAGCTTGAGAAATAGGAAAAAATCGAAAGTCCAAAAAGAGAAAAAGAAAGACAGACCAAAAGCAATTTTCACCGAACGACGACGCCACCGTCTCCCACCGCGATCACCTGCCCAAGCGTAGCACCTTCCTTCTTGAGCAAGGCCCTCATCTCCTCTACACAGTCCCTCAACCTGGCCTGCACCTCCTTAGCATTCTCCAGAAGTGGACGGATATTCTCAGGTGTAAATATCAGCTTGATATCTGGGTAACTGCCTCCGTTTCCACCTGCGTGCGAGAAGTTTGTGCTTGACGAGATCGAGGACGGAGAGAATGGTTGAGGCGGCATGCTCCTCACACTTCCCGTCTTGTTCTTCCCCATCATGCTCGAGGCAATACTCTTGCTTGCGGACACTGAACGGCTAGTGATGCCATTAGGAAGAGCTGTTGAACCTGTCTGCCTTGACAGAGAAGTCGTCCTCAGGGGCCATTCTGATTCTCCCACGTTCTCCTGAACATCCGACAGCTTGGGTTGCCTGACCGATCCTGCAGTATTGGGACTTGCAATGGGACCCGACGAGGCCGAAGCAGGAGGAGAGGTCGGGATTGGATGAGTGGTCGGGGGAGCCCCTTTCATCGATCCAACTAGAGAAGTCTGGCTCGCATTGACACTAGTCGAGCTGGCACTCCGAACACGACTCCCGCTGACGGTTCTCCTCCCGAGCCCAGAGGTCGACCTAAACGCATAAGGATCCTGCTGCAAATAGGGACTTCGCTTCTCATTTCCACTTCCACTTCCGCTCCCGCTACCACTGCCATTCCCAGCACCCACACCTATAGCCAGCAGCATCTTCCTCTTCCCACCTTTCCTAACACCAGCCGACGCTCCACGTATCGTAGCTCCAGTGTCCACCCCAGTGCCAAACGCCTTTCCATCGACACCATCCAAATCAGAAGCCGAGTCAATCTGATCCCAATCCTCCTCTTCACGCTCCCCGTCGTCCAATCCTCCGGGCCCATTGTCCTCTGGACAGGAACTACCGCTGTCAACACCATGGGGATGAGTGCTAGCATTTGAATCCGTCGCGCTCCCGGGAACTGGAACCCCCTTCTTCGAGCTGCTCCCCGATCCAATCCTGAAAATCGACGCCAGCGAAGGTCTCCTGGGCGATTTCGGGGGTAAAGGCATTTGGAAGGACGAAGGGGGTGGTCCACTGGAGGAGGGCTTGGAATAAGGCGTTGTACTGCTAGACCGCGACTCCGGTTCCCCAGCTCCCGAGCTGCTCTTTGGCCTCTTCTTCTGAATCAGCCTACGCGGTGCCAATGGCTGCTGTCGCTGCTGCTGAAGACCGTGACTGTGCGTGCTATGCCCGTCGAACGAACTCCCGGCACTCAGACTCGTGGTGGAGGCAGCGGCAGCAGCGACCTTTGTCCGCGCTAGCAAGGCCTGTTGTCCATGTGCTGGTGATGCTTGCGGTCGCTCGACTTCCTCTTCCACACGGAGCTGTTGCTGACTCTCTTGCACGCCCCTCCTCAGTGCCCTCAGCATATCCCTGAACCCACTCAAAGTCATCAGCTTCTTCTTCTTCTGCTTCTCTCCACCACCCTGGCCACCGTGAGCATTCCCCGTCCGATCCGTCGTCGCACCGCTCTCATCGTCCGACGCAGGCAGCGTGACCGTGCTGTTCATCGCATCGTTCCCCCACCTCCACTCTCTATTGGGACTGGGACTCGAAAAGGGCATGTCAGGTTCCTCGGCAATGGACTGCCTCGACCCGGCTAGGGATAGAGGGTTGGAACGGGGTGCACCGCTGCTAGTGAAGGACAAGGGCGAAGCGAGAGCAGCAGCGGCTGCTGCTGCTGCAGGGTGGTCCGGATTATTCAGCATATCCCTCAACAGCGCTAACTGCCTCTGGCTCAAATCATGCCTCCCCGTCGACGCTCTCCAACTCGAAGGACTTGCCATAGGCGGGCTGGTAACTGTGCTAGGGACAGCCGGACTCGAATGCGCAGGGCCCATCGGAACATAGGCGGACGAATACGACCCAACTCTTGAACCAGGTCTTGAGGATACAGGTGTCGCCGGACGGTCGTCTCCTGCCAACGTGATTGCTCTCTCCCTCGTACCCTTGCTTCTCGCGCTCGAAGTTGAGGTCCCGCTCCCGCTCCGTTGAACGACATTGGTAGTAGCTAGGTTCACAGTGCTGTTGGTGTTGACGTTGTCGTTCCCGGTATTTGCACTCGACGACGACCCTCCACCCAGCTCGATCAATAGCTCAGCGCACTCCAACGAGACCCTGTACTTTGAGTTGATCGTATAGAGCGCGGTCGCAAGCTCCTTGTACGCCAAATGGGAAGCCGTTGCTGTGGCTGTGGAAGTCGGACTTCGAGCACTGACATCCAAGGTCGACGCGGATGACGCAGCTGCCTGGGGATACCCTTCCGTAATCGTACTGCTCCTCTTCCTCCCCTTCAGCCCCAAGTGAGTCCGTGAAAGGTTGGCTAGGGTAAAGAATCCCAGGGGTGAGGTAGCTCTGCTCTGACTTGGTTGCTCTTGTTGGGATTGTGCGGCAGCAGCTTGGCGTGCTTGAGATTGATGATGCTTATCGAGTAAAGCATGGATCTCTCCACTCAGTTCGTTGTAGGTGTCCTGTAGCGTCTTCAAGCCTACAAACACGAAAAGAGAATGTCAATAAAAGAAATATAAATAGAGTGTAAAAAAGGGGAAACTCACTCTCGACATGTGCTGCAAAGTCCCTCACCATACCCAAATCCCTCCGCAAGCTGACCTGAGCCTGGCTAATCCTCGCAGGGATCTTCAAATCGCCCAACGAGTTCCTTCTGATCACCGACCCAAGATCCTTGACAGTGCTCGTATTCGACATGGTGTTCGAGTTGGAATTCGAGCTGGAGCTAGGAGCCGTAAGAGGTGATGCCCGCCCCAATGATGCGCTCTGCCCAGGTGAATGTGGCGACCTCGGGCTCAACTTGCCGGGGGATCGAGGACTTGCAGCAGCAGCCATAGCAGCTTCGGCCGCAGAGGCGCTGGACAGCACCCCGCCCATCGACACAACATTTTCGCCCTCTAGGTGTTCTGCCTCCTTCCCATTCCGTGGCGGGGAAGGCGGCTGCAGCTCGATAGGTGGAAGGAGCGCAAACGGTGAAGGCTCCGGAGTCTTTTCACACTGCGAAATCGGCGTCGGCGTCGTCGGTACAGTCGGTTCAGCCCCTCTCGCCAGCCCAGGTCCCAGTTTCACGGTTTCACCTCCATCCGCACCACCACCATCCTCGTCAACATTCCCTCTATTCCTACCCCGATCCTTCACACTCCCGCTCCTCCTAGCCGAATACTCCCCACTCGGCCTCGACGACGGACGAGATTTCGATGGCGTCACATACTGCTGCCGGTGCTGGTACGCATGCTGTAGATGCGGCACGCTGGTCGACGGAGTCAGTGGTCTCCCAGGGGTCGAACTGGACGATAAATTTGACGCAGCAATCACACTCGCAATCGCCGGCGGCGTCCCATTCAACCCAGTGGCCGAACTCGACTTGGTACGTTTATGTTTCCCAACGAGGCTCAGCCTCCTCACGTTCCCCATGAGACCCCTCAGTCCCAGCTCGGATTTCATCGGCGTGGTCTCCTTGCCTTCTTTGCTATCCTGAGATGGGGGAGGCTGGAGCTGCCGATGGTCTTCACGGTCGGTATCGCCAGTCGCTACCTGTTGTTGCACCACGAACGGGTCTGGCGCTTCAGCGGGGGGAGATGTGGCGGTATACGACCTCTTCCTCTCTCTCCCTTCTTTGTAGGTATACGATGCGTGCCTCGGCTGGACCTTCGTCTTCACCCCACCACCGTTCACCATCGACATGGGCCTCCTGCCATTCGAATCGGCCAAAATCCCATCCCTCCTCACTCGCTCCCTCTCGTCGTTCGTACTGCTCTCCTCCCCCTTCTCCCTCTCCTCATCCCTCTTGGACCGCTCAGCGTACCGACGTAGCTGTACGAATCCCAAGCTCTTCCTTTTGACCAGCTTGGAGGGTGTAGCGACAGGTGTATGGCTGTTGTCGTACTCGTACTCGTTGTTGAGGTCCGTTACACTCCCGTTGAGGTTCTTGGCACTGGGATTGATCTTTGTTGCCGTTGTGCCCAACGACTTCCGCCCACCCAGGACATTGGAACTAGAGGCAGATGCAGAAGACTGTCCACTTGAGCTGCGAAAAAACCAATTGCCAGCTGATGAAGAGGTCGATGGGAGGGGGACGGGTGGTGTGGTGTGGGCGCTACTGGCAGGGTGGAGGGATGACATGGATGATTGTGGACGGGGTGTTAGTTGGGCATCTAGAATAAATATAGATAAGTAAGATGTATATCGAGGAAGAGAGTTGAGATATACGTACCATCTCGACCAGACGCAACCTCGCTCGGGGTCATGCTAGACCCTCGCCGTCTCCTCCTACCCGCGCCCCACTTCGAGGTAACGCTTCCGATCCGGCTCAACAGCGCCCCAGGTCCGCGACCAGAGGGGGTCGCTGGTACAACGAGCGGTTGCCCTTCAGCTGCTTCAGGTGATGTAGGGAGTGGTGGAGGGGGAGAAGGCGTTCTCATCCTCGGTAGGATTCTCTCTCCAACGCCATCTTCGGCGTCCTTTTCGCGTTCTCGTTCCCGGATGTCTTCGAGCTCGCCGTCGCTAAATGAGTAGGGGTATATTTGATCGCCGCTCTTCCTCGGGTACGTAGCCAGCTCGTAGACCCCGGTGGAAGGAACGGGTCGACTCTTCTTCCTCAATCGTCTGCGCTCGCGATCTTTGTGGATGGGTGGGGAAGGTGGAAGATGGCTCAAACCTGCGGATGAGCCTCGTGAGATGCTGGGTTTCAGATGGGTTGTGGAGGTATAGGATCGCGTTTCGGCAAGGGTGGTAGGTACGCTGAACACAGAGGAGGTGGGTGAACGAGGGAAAGGACGTGGTGAAGATGAAGATGGTGCAGGGGCCAGAAATGTGGGTAATCGTGGAACAGGGGGAGGTGGAGAAGGCTGCTGTAAACTCTTCCTTGAACGCGCTGTCACCGTTCTGTCCTCTTCTTCGTCTTCCTTGAACCCGAATTCGCCGTCTTCGTCCGAGTCATAGAAATCCCCGTCCTCAGACATCGAGTACCGTTTCGGTTTCTTCCACGGCTCCTCCTCACTCGAAAAGGACGATCGTTTTCGTGGAGTGCGTCGTGACGCAGGGGGTGGTGGACCCATACCCAACTTGGCCTCTTCCGCAGCGAACTCCTCGTCCCAACTCTCGCCTCCATCGTCTTCATCGTCTTTCTGTTTGGTTTTGCCCACTGCCTTCGGTGAACGGGTCGGTTTGCGTCCTGGAGAATCCTCGAAATCGTCGTCCCAGTTCTCGGCTCGTTGTGGTGTCGCCCCTTCCTCTGTGGGCGGCGGTGACAATGGGAACCCACCCTTGACAGGCGTCTTGGGCTGAGGATCCTCACTCCAGGCCGCGAGTGCCATCGAAATGGGCATGGAAATCGTCTGCTGGTGGTGCTGAGGTGATGACGACGGTGATCGTCGTGTGGGTGTCGCTGTATTTCCTAGATGTATATCCCCAGTGCGTGGCGGGGAGCCTCCGTCGAGCTGGCTTTCCGCGTCCCAGTCCTCCATCGTAAACTCTGAGCTTGCAATGGATATTCGTGTCCCCGGGCTCATCATTGCTAGTCCCTCCCCTAGTAGTGGTGGTGGTGCATGGCGTGGTTTGGCGCGTCGTACAGGTGAACTAGGCCCTGCTGAAGGTGGAGCTGAGGGTGCAGTTGGGTTGAATTCGAAATCGTCATCCCAGTTCTCCGATGGCTCTACAGGTGCTCCGGTTAGTTCTGAGCGGTTCTTTCGCGTATTTATGCGAACACTCACCAAACGCGCTGCTAGCAAGAGCAACTGCTGCCATCGGTGCGTCGCTGTCGTCGTCGTGCTATCTTCTCTAGCAAAACCAGACCGACGTGTTCATGAAGACGTGACGTGGATCCTGTTTTTTTCAATCCTTGATTCGTACGGGTCTTTTGAAGGTAATAAGAAGGCAATTCGCTGTAGTAAGTCGCCGGAACGTGTCGTGTCGTGCTGGTACTGTCTTGAACTTTCTTGACTTGGCCTGAACGCCGCGTGCACTGGCTGCACTTGTCGTAGACACTCGTAAAGGAGGTTGGCGTAAAATTGGCAATACAAACGAGGTTTTGAAGGGTAGAATAAGGAGGGAGAACCGGAGAAGAAGAGGAGGCAGAGAGAACGCTGGACAAAGCCAGCGGCGACCGTTCCTGGATTCTCACCCTCTCCTCTAGTTAGGTTAGGGTTCAACCTTCCACGCTTCATTTCGCAAAGTTTACCTGGCTCCTCTCTCGACAAATCGTTCATTTGGGAGGTTCAAGACGCTATCCACGTCAAATTATACAGTCTCATTAGCTACCTCATTAAACTGACATTTACAGATGCCTCGAGGCAAGGACTTGCCTCGTGCTGGACTGCTCCCTCGGCAGAGACTGCCCGCTTAAGCCCCGGAACAAGCGGGTTCCCCTTTGTTCTCCAAAAGGAAGTCTATACGAGAGTCCATGGACCTTGAAGACGTCCAGCGGACCTGGCGCCAAACTTGTGCCTATCGAACTCGTTCAATGTTCAACTAACGGCAGAGCTTGGAGCCCGATTGCTTGGTAATTTTATAATCTACATACACGATAAGTACAGAAATACTACTTACATAAATAAGTTAAAAGAATGGATTGTTTTCAAGAAGAGGAAAAAATGAGAAATTTGCCCTTTGCTTTGAAGCGTCCCCATGCTTATCCAAATAACCCCGCACCCATGACAGCGCTCATCATTACACCAACGTACGGTCGTGAGAGTGATACCGCGACGGCATATCGTACGTCTCGATCGAGTGTACCTGACTGGCTTTTCCAAAGGCCATTGACTTCAGATTCGTAGACTCGTATCCACCCGTGTGGCTTTGAGCGTTGAAGACTTGGGTGCGCTTGGTATTCGGGTTACCGAGTCGGCGAAGGTTGAGAATCATGTGCGTTCCAGCAAGGGAGTATACCGCAACGAACCAGCTATGAAAGGTCGAACGACCGTCAATAACTCGACGCCCATAAACGAAGGTTGGTACTCACGGGAAACTGGGCGTGAAGTAAATCTTGCCCTTGTACGAGTCAAGGAACGTGCAGACGCAGGTGATGATGGTAGTACTAATCCAACGCTACGGTCAGCCAACCCGACCTAGGGTGTGAAGGCAGGAATCACTCACAGCAAGTAGTAGAAGGCACCATCTCGAACGAAAATGAGGAGCACAGGAGAGATGTGCTTGGTGTCTTTGAGAACGTCAATCGTGGCATGACCGCCGTTTACAAGCGCCACGGACTCCCTGAGCTTCAACATCGTGGCAATAAAGAAGCAAGCTACGAAAGGAAAAGGTCAGAGACTGGATATAATGACGCGGTTGCAAGGTTATCACTCACTTGGAACGATGATACAAGGAATCCTGTAATTTGGGAAAAGTTAGCATGAGAACCGGAAGAGCGTTATATAGAAATGACGTACCAGGCGAACAGACCGATATGAACGTTCTTGATCATCGTGAAGCATCCTGGCCACCCGGGAATGGGGGATGGGAACACGTTCGAGGCACCTTCGTGACCAGAGTAATACGTTCCGTAGAACTCCAGCTATAGAAATGAATTCAATTAGCAATGCTCTGGAACTCGAAGAGAGTTACGACATACCGCGAGCTCAACGAGACACAGAAGTGTGAAGCCAATCAGCACTGATGATGATGATCAATGATCGTCAGTCAGCTCAAAAGCGCCCATGCTGATCATACTCACCTTTAGTACTGCGAGAGTACAAGGCATGAATTCGCAACACGAAAATGATGTTCACCATTCCGGAGTACGCCGTATTTCCACTGATAGGGCGACATGGTCAACTCAATCCCATAGAACACCAGGAGCACGAAGAGCGCACTTACATCGTCAGATACCAGTAGTACGCTTTACAGCTTTAGAGCCGAAAACCCGATATCAGAGGTCGGTCTCGGGTTCACAAAACACAACATCACTTACAACTGCAGGAAATGTGCGTATGAGCGCCTGAAGTCTCACGGAAGGAAGCGACTAACTTACCTGTAGAGGTCGGGGCGCAGTTTCGGCTATCACATGAAAAGCACCCAG
The DNA here is from genome assembly GCA_004126415.1 of Candolleomyces aberdarensis. Classification (NCBI taxonomy): domain Eukaryota; kingdom Fungi; phylum Basidiomycota; class Agaricomycetes; order Agaricales; family Psathyrellaceae; genus Candolleomyces; species Candolleomyces aberdarensis. Next base: position 46,512 of record SDEE01000091.1, read on the forward strand.
ATCGTCAGTCAGCCCGCTCTCTATCTGGTGGCGGAAGATGGCAAGAAGCCCACTAACCTATTAGGAAGAACCTGTGAAAACATGCGTAAATAAGGATGGTTCAAAGCTTCATAACGTCCGCACTTACAGAAGGTAGACCATGGGGTAGTACCTTGCGAACAGATACACGGCCTTCGTGATTGACCATCGCGATCTGCTCGGAGCAGGTAGAGATAGGGAGGCCCATGAGTTGAGGGACAATGTACCCCATTTTATGTAAATACTCACCGCCAAACGAACTTGATCTACGAAAGTCACCAACGATCATTAGTATATCGCAATAAACCAAGTAGGCTCAGGAACATACCTCATCGGAGAGATTATGGATGGTATCGCATAGCAGGAAGGTGATCGCCGCGGCTACACGCAGGTCGACGCGAACGAGTGAGCATCCGAGTTTATGGACCCGATATTGAGGGAATGGAAAAATAACGAACCTCTCGAGTACCTTGTGTCGATAGAGACACGGAGAGCGGTGAAAAGGAGATCCATGCTTAGGCCGAGCGCGGAAAATTGATGAAGGAGAGCGGGGGAGGGCTGGGGAGACGTGGGCGCTGGAGCGGGATGTGCGAGGCTTAAGTCACCCTCGCGGTTCCACTCTTGGCCTAATTCTGACTGTTAGAAAGATTGATGGCTTCTGTTTTTTGTAGCTTAACGTTTCAGGTTGCTCCTTGTCCAGGGACCAACCACTCAAGGTCTGGCCATCCCGAAGAGCCTCCGTCGCCGGAAGGAGAACCGCATCAAATTTTGAATCACTTGCCATGGGTTAACATGCGAGACGTGGCACCTGCATCAGGCGGGTGCCTTCACACTCCATCACTGCGCCTTCTCGGGCTCAAGGGTTGTTCGACCCTTTGGGTCAAAAGAGATCCAACCTCAAGAGATAAGTATGTGGCCTCCCGCCAATAGCGTATTGACACCGACCAGATGGAAAGAAACTGCACATCTTTAAAAGACTTGATCAGCATCACGAAGCGCACTACAATTGAATGCGAGATTGTAAGAGATTGTAGTTCTGTGATGCTCGCCAAAGGAGGCTCCTCTCCGTCAATTTCGCGATGATGAGCGCTTTAACTTTGTCATGCCCCAGCATGCCCCCTTATCACCGACAGCCATAACGTTACATTGTTCCACAGCGTCACAATCGGCGAATCCACTTACCTCAGGAATTTGGGGTTGACATCAACGAAGCTCAGTCAACTTGGAAGGCAGTACATACGTGGACAGCACTTCGGAAACCACTGTGGGTGTGGACTTCGAGGCGGCTATGTACAATTCGGATCTAAGATGCCGACCTGTGTGTGTATAACGGTATAGTTCACGGATCAACTTCCTGCAGGGTAATGTATATCCAGTCAAAGCGGTGTATTGAATCCTCTCAAGCTCAGTGACCCACCATGCTTCCGCTACAAGACCCCTCGCGGCTCGTCGAAAACGTTCCTTCAAACCCCACATTGGCTCTCACATTCGCTCTCTGCAGCCTGCCAGCGCTTGCTGGTTACTATTACCTCTACCAACATGATAAGTCTCGGTCATTTGCGGACGGCCCTCGACGGATACGTGGCGACGGTTTCCCTTGGTTTGGCTACTCCCCAGAAAGGCAGCCCCGCTCAAGATCAAAGTCAGTTACTCCACTCCCTCCAGCCCGAGACCTCGAGACGAAACCACTTACCGGATTCACTTCAGAGTCAGTCAAGGGCCACTTCACCAAATCGTAGCTTGGGGAAAACGACTTGCTATCGTTACGAAGCCAATGCTTCTCGTGAGGATAGAAAGCGAGTCCAAGTCCGTGAACACATTCACACCTCGGCAAGATAAGATTGGGGCTCTCACTGGCCTCCAAGACCCGGCACGCCTCACCGAAGTCATGGAGGAGAGGATTCTCCCCATCACCATCAAAGCGCTGTCCCCAAGTGGACTGATCTCATCAGGCCTTCAGGCGGCGTTTGATCAAGCGCTCATGTCAATCACTTCCGAGCTCATCGCCAAGTTACGAGCTTCCCAAGGCCACGCTACCATCCGTCTCTCAGATTATGTCTTCCAGTCCATTTTTAGAGCGACCGCCGCCGCATTCTTCGGACCTACATTTCCTTCCTCCGACCCCGATACATGGAGCGACTTCTCCACCCTCATATCCGAAATCCATATCCTCAACTCTTCCATTTCCAAGTGGCCTCTGATCGCCCGGAAAGCACGTTCCGCCAGAACTTCGATGATGAGGACTTTTGTTCGTTATCTTGAAGACTGGTGGTATGCTGATGGGTATGATCGCATTGACGGCATCAGTCCAATGGTTGAACGGTTCCTGTTGGCTGCCAAGGAGGAAGAACTGGGCTTGGAGGAGGCCGCCGGCTGCCTCTTCTCTGTCTTCTGGGATGCCGTCGTTAACGTTTCATCAACATCTTTCTGGCTCATGGCTCAAGTCCTGGAAGATGATTCCACCTCAAGGGCGATTACGAGCGAGGCTCGCTCGCGGTCGGACTACTCCAAGGCGAGAATCCTGGACTCGACTGTACATGAAACGTTGCGGTGGGCTCCCCTTCCTCAGCCTGTCCGCCACACGGCAGCCGACATGGCCATTGACGTCGACGGAAAGCGGTATATCATTCATTCTGGCACTCAAATTATTGCCGACATGTCAGACTTTCATTTCGACGAGGATTTGTACGCCGAAGCTCAGGGCTTCAACGCTCGGCGGTTTCTGGACGATTCCCTTCCTTTGCCCCGACCGTTTGGCGAGGGAAAACATATGGTATGTTCTCCCATGCGGTAGCTTTCTGCAACAAGTACTAACATGCGGTGTTCTACCCTATTACAGTGCAAGGGAATGCATCTGGCCAAGCTCCAAATCAAATCTTTCATCAGCACCTCATTCAGAGTCTTCGATTTCAAGGTGAAGCATGGAAAAACCGGAGCTACACATACAGGAACCAGTAGGACACTGTCCGATATTTCTAGTCCTTCTCACGATCTCTTGATTGAAGTAAAGTGGTACCAAAAATGATACTTGTTTCGCCGTAAATATACCCGAACCGATGTTTTCTTCCGGGAAAGCCCAATCCGTAATTCTACATTCTCCGCCGAGGACTCCCATTAACTGAGCGGAGGGAAAGTGGTTAACATTTGAATGAAATGGACGTTAACAAGTGCCCTACCTCGGGTCGAGGTTCCAATGCCGTTACTTTTATCTCAACGATCTTCAAAGAAACTCGGTATACTAGGTAGCTCATGATTGACAATGAAAGAACGGACTTCCTTCTGCCGAGGGCGATCAGGGTTGGGAGCGCGCGAGTATGGTGATCATCACGGTGAGATCAAACGAAGTGCCATCGCGAAACGCCTTCAGTTTGTAACACGCCTCATACGGCCGTCTCGGTTTGGGCTGCACGATTTAATCCACGTAAGATGGACAGGGCGCCCCACCGTTTTGATCCAATGGGCCATGACGTTTTTCTGGCTCAGATCCAAGTTACTTGATCTGTCTCGTACAGTCTATCATATCCCAGAAGGGAGCAGACCTCGAGCTTCTAATTCCCATGCCTGCTCTGCTTTTGAGGTGATACCTCAGTATTACATCGTTCGACAGCTCTCGATAAGTGCGATGCCTACTATCAGGGGGGATACACTGCGATTCAACGTGCGCGACATTTGATATGACGTTTTTGCACATCAGAAGACAGGCTCGTTCTTATGATCATCATGAAAGAGAATAAATCAGATATCTTTCTCAAATTGGCCTTTCAAAGAGCTGAAGGGCGTCTGTTGAGGCGACCGAACCGCTCGGCGAAAGACTGTAAGACGATCAAAGTCTGCCAGCATCGAAATGGTGCCTCACCAGCCAAAATAGCCAATATCTGATTTGCCAGAAGAAGATAGCAACCAGCGCCTGCCCCGTCGCAAAGTTCCGTTTTGGAGCTTTGCTCACCGTCTGATTATCACCACGGCTTTGCAAAGGCACTTATAGACTCCCGAATGTAACCGGATGGTAGTATGTGTTCGGGGAAAACGCTTTTTTGGGATAACATCACCGCCATACTCACTGATTCATATATATATTTAAGCGAGCCTGAGCGACAGGAAATTCTCAGAGCTCCCTCCTCCCCCCCCCTTGCAAAAGGCAGAGATGGCTACCCTCTTGCGAGATACTGTTTCCTTCTCCAAGCAGTTCAACGATGCTTTCCCGACCATCGTTTTCTCTGCTGCACTTTGCACCTTCCCCGCAGCCATCTCATACCTTTTTCTCGCCTACTACGGCAATGCCCATAAATCAGAGAAGCCCAGTACGCTTCCTGTTCCTGCCGTGGAATCTTGGATACCCTGGATTGGCAAGAGTGTGCAGCTCATGCGCGACCCTCTCACCTTCATCGTCGAGTCAAGGTTAGTAATCGCTATTAAAAGTTTTACGTTTCTTCATCGGAGTTTCTCATGCATGTGTTTCAGGAGAAAGTATGGGCCTTTGTTCGAGATGACCACATGGGGCTCTAAGCTCATTGTTGCTACTGATCCCGGCATGTTGATGTCGCTGGAGCATCAATGCAAGGATTTGAACCCATCGACGTCTCGTGTCGATGCGTTCAGAGCCTTGACCGGTATTCACAACTCCGAACGGATGACCGAGGTCATGGGCACCCGTATCATGCCCGTCTCCTCCAAGATCCTTTCGCCTTCCGGAACGTTGAAGTCTGGGCTCATGGAGACTTTCAACGAGCGGCTCATGTATAACTTCGATGTCTTGACCGCTGAACTGAAGGCGAACGGCCCCAAGACCATGCGACTTTCCGACTTCATTTCCTACCATCTTTTCTGCGCTTCCACCAACTCTCTGTTTGGCCCCACGTTCCCTTTCGACTCTTACCCACACTATGCAGTCATTTCCTCCAGTATTCAAATTCTCCACTCTCCCATGGCCAACTGGCCCTTCGTCGCACGCAAGGCCCGCCGTGCCCGCCAGGGTATGATCGACGCTCTCATCAAGTACACCGAGGACTGGTGGCACAACGGCGGTCAGATCGAAGGCGTCAGCCAACTCGTCGGCCAATCCCTTATCATCATGAAAGAAGAGAACCTTTCCATTGAAGAAGCCGCCGGCAGTCTCTTGATTAGTCTCTGGGGCGCCTTGTTCAACGTATCGGCCATGACCTACTGGCTCACTGCTCAACTCCTGGTCGACGAGAAGATCTACACCAATCTCCGAGAAGAAGCGGTCGACAAGCACTATATGGAGGCCCCGCTTCTCGAGTCCGCTGCCCTCGAAACCCTTCGCACTGGATCGGTCCCACCCCCAACGCGTTCCGTCGACGCCGATGCCGAAATTGTCGTTGATGGCAAGCGTTATTTCTTTGAAAAGGGCTCGCGGATCATCTCGGAAATGTCGGGATATCACTATAACCCCGACGTATACGCGGATCCACACTCTTTCAAGTCTGAGCGATTTTTCGACGAATCTCTTCCTCGGCCCAAGCCGTTCGGCGAAGGTCATCACTTCGTAAGTTGTATTTAACTGCGACACACCATTCTCTCTCTGATTATTTCTTATCCTTAGTGCCGAGGAATGCACCTCGCCAAGCTGGAAATCAAGTCTTTCATCTCCCACACTCTGAAGCACTTCAGTCTCAAGGTCGTTGGATCGAAGGAGCTTCCCAAGCTGAAACGCGCCGGACTTATTCCAGACGTTTTGGGATCCGACAATATCACTCTCGAAATAAGCCTTCGCGACTAGGATCGCGCGGAGGCAGGGTAGGAAATGGACCTTGATAACTTATTGTTACATTCCTTTCGCTTCGTTCTTCCGCTGAAATCGCAATTCCAATCCTTTGGACTCGGTAACTTATTATTATACCTGTGTATCAGTAGATGTAGATATATCGATCACTTTTTGGATTTCCTCGACCGAGTCAATATTGTAACTTACGTTTGTGCGCTCGAATCAACGGTATAGGTATATATATGTACGTGAGCACTATTTGGAACTGATTTTTCTAGATCTGGCGACAGAACAGATGCGGAGATTGAGTGCGCTGATGTCTAAAACAGGTGTGCGATGTGATGCCTTTCACCGATATTTCTACATAGGTCCTCGATGTGCTTGTTCTGATTCTCGACTGTAACCAACGTGGCGTAGAAAGCATTGTTGGAAAATTCCGAATTCAGACTGTCGAGTGTCGCCCTCAGTTGAGACGAATGGACACCCTAAGATACCACCAAGGAGCCAAAAGACCATTGGACCGAGAATTACGGTGCGTGGTACGGTGGAGATCGCTCCTTAATGCATCCAAGGTGAACTTTATTCTCATGAAGACAGAAGTCAGTCTAGATTGAGGTTTTCTTATTATATTTATGCTAGTTTAACGTTACCTCACGAGATCGACCCACCAAGTCACACCAGATGGCAACGTCTACCCCTATGCACTACATTTGTTTACAGAAACAGCAACTTGAAAATTCACTTCCATATTCAAGCTACGGCCTTGGTAAACCACCAGAGCTTGCTATTTGCGTAGCTTACCGACACTATCGATCAAAGATGCTACTTCGAATTCCACCCTCCGGCGTCAAGATGTTGCCGCCACCATTCTGTTCACTCAAGTCGACTCATTCAATCATACCCACGTGTTTACAGATGAATACTGAGCCATATGTACAACCACACGGCAGAAGGCCTAGGGTTTCGATTCACCTCGCCTCATCGAAGCATTGAAGCAGGCATTCGTTTAGTATTCACGGCTGGTTGCGATCAACGCTTAGATCGCTTAAATGAAGCGCCTACTAAGCTTTAGGGTGTACCACAACAGTGTCTCGGAGAAAACACGTCCAAAAATGATATATCATCTAGTGCAATGCATTGTACCCTAATTTTTCTCATCACGAAGCAAACAGAATACTGCAATCTCATCATCTAGCGGCATCTGTACCTGGGAAGAAGCATTCGATCATGAAAGAGGCGATAGTATGGCTTGCTTGCCCACAAGTACGGTGCTCGAAAACGGTACAGTTATCTCAGCAAGCCTATAATCGATAGATCCATACGAACTGATCATCAGACAAGAGATAGTCGAGGCTTCGAAAGCGCCCAGATACTGTTAAGTCCCCAAGGCGCCCGTTACACTCCAAAAATAAACACTAACGCTCTCAGTACGTTCTCAGAAATTGACTGCGGTCAAGTCCATTCGAGCATGTACTAGACTTAGCCGTTACGTTCCCGGTTCTTAGCAGGTCTATCCATACATACCCCCTAATCTGCGACGTCCCTAAACCACTTGGATAGAACATCTGGATATAGATTTAGTCACTCATCCGCTCAAGACTTTCCTGGCAGTGCATATCCAAGTAAACTTGGCCTATGGAGATAAAGATGGCCGGCTGGCACATACATCTGAGTGTATACATTTGGTGTCATTGGGGTACAAGGTGGGGCCTACCCGGGTCTGCATGGGGGTGGGTCTCTCCAAGAGAAGACGGCTGCCGACACAGCTCTAAGGATACTTAGCTGAACTTCTTTGAGATGTGATAAGAAAAGACGGTGCTCACGAGGCTATGTCACATGAGAAATCGCGGACCATGTAGAGGTGAATTGTACAGGAGGGTACCAGAACGATCCGCTGCGTAACTTGAGATCTGCCGAGCCTGGGTGGGTGGAGTCTTTTGGAGTTTGAACACAGGCTGTGTCCGGCTACGCCTCGGGGAAAGACGCCCACCGGTCTGCCAACGTCACATAGACTGCGCAGGCTGCCACACCGCTAAGACCCTCACAGCTCAAGCCGTAAGCTTGAAAATTGCATGCGTCCAAGTATCAGTAAATGGGAGTAATCTCTGAGGCAGTGGCGAAAGAGCTGCCGGCACGCGTTTTTTTGACTCTGACACAATACTAAAAGACGTAAAGCTCAAGGCTCGACGCACGCAAGTTCTGGCAAATTCCCGATCTATGCGTATGGTGTAAAGAGTGGGTCAACGCTTGATCGCTCCCTGTGGGTCTACAATCTGGGAGTTGAACGAGAACCCGAGCATATCAGAGGAACAATTGGGGTCGAAGTAACCTTAGCTGCTTGCGAGCTCCTGGCAAATTGAGGCGTCGATTATTCTATTAGTTGGACTCCATGCCGATGGGCGGACAGACAGGCGGACGGAAAGACGGAGAGACAGACTTTGTCAGGTCTTTGGAGTAATCTTGGTCTGTCCTAGATTCACCAAGTCCCGACCACGGACGATGATCATCATGGTACTCGCGTAGAAGGACTCAGGGAATATCGACACCCACCCGACGGTCAACGCGGCCCATTGGGAAGCGTCACAAGCAAGTACCAGGTTGAGTCACTGGGCATTCCGACCCACATCGTCGGGCTGTAGTCAGCATGTATGTAAGATAGCAAAGAAATTCCAGATGGTTTCGCGTTTTTTTTCGTTGTCTTGCAAATCAGACTCCGTCATCGACGTGTTCGTCGGGCAGACGACAGACAGACATCATCAGAGTCGGATGGTCGTCGCTCGCTGCCCTCGTCATCCCTCTCGGCCAAGGAATATGTTCCGGTTCCTGACCGAGATGACGCTGCTTTCTACACTCCGAGAAGCAAAAAATGAAAAACAATCAAGGGTCAGCGAACTAAAGATGGACAGTTGGCGCTCACCGCGCTCGCCGTTAGCACTGTTCCCCTTTGGGATAAAGCGATCTCCCTGTTTCACCTGGCAGCCACATCCGTCCCAAATGTATGTACTTGGTATGTAGTAAGTCGGTGAATATGTGCCTTCGCCACACGCCTCCTGTCATTCTGCCAGTGTCACAATCCGATAGCCGTGGTCCTGGTCGACGACTTGAGGAATTCCAGGAACCATGCGAGCAAGTGGGCGCTGTCCGATGAATTCGTGAAGCGAGCGAATGAATTGAGTTAAGTGGAAAAGGTGTTTACGGAGTTACATTGCACTCGCTAATGGGTCTACGGGAGTTTGGAAGTTCGAGGTTGTCGGGGGGTTTCAAGATCACAATGATCTTATTCCTAGCGGATATGTAGGTAAATCCGGTGTCTTCAACAAATAGAAGATTCCTACGTGCTTACACTCGATAGAAGATGACAGGATCTTGGGCATGGACCCGTCGCCCGTGGTCTAGCGGTAATGAAACGAAGTCAAGCGTGATCGGTAAAGGCAGAAAATGCGACATGTGCCCCGGATCAGCGGAGGCGTCCAAACCCAAGGATTAGGCTGATTCTGACGGAAATTAATTGTATTTGTATTAGAACGATGCGAATTTGACAGGCGGTCGGACGAGGTGCAGTGTGAGAACAAGAAATCGAGGGATATCAGAGGATATATACAAACAAAACAGCGAAAGCTAGCGAGCTTTAGGTGAGTCGAATACGGTCCATACTATGCGTGCAATTTTCTCAGTCGTCTCCAATCTTAGGCGCGAGGTAGTATCGGATGTGACCTTGGCCGAACTCATAAGCGACCTAGGAGCACGTCAGAAGAAACTCAACGCGACGGCGGAGAAAAGGGCTTACCAAGAGAGGAACATCGTTGCTCATCATGAGCTGCACCTTTGGTGAAAGGGTGGAACTCTTTGAGAAGTTGACGAGATATTTGAGGGAGAAGGTAAGCGAGACGTGTTGGTTCATTTCGATGACGACTCCTGCAGGTTCATCATCGTCATCCTTCTTTTTCGATGTCTTCGCTTTCTTGCTTGGCTTCGCAGAACCATTTGCCTACACAGAGTGGCGGTAAGCAACAGGATACGCTACACGAAATGACTGTCACGGACCTTCTTCTTCCTCTTCTTGCTGCTGCCCTCATCATCTTCGTCCTCCTCGTCCTGCTCCTCCTCTCCGTCATCGTCAGGCTGAGGAGCTTCTTCAGCGTCCATCTCCATATCGTCATCGTCCTTCTCCTTCTTGACCTTGGTCTTGGATTTTGATGGCTTCTCGCCCTCGTCTTCTTCGTCCTCGTCATCTTCCTTCTTGGCCACGATACGTCCTCCAGTGATGGCACCTTCTGAGTGCTTGAGGAGAACATTGCCGTTTGCTGCTTCACCCTCGCTCGCAAATCGCACACCCTCTTTGCTGACCTCGATCCGCACACTCTCGCCGAGTAGGGACAGGTCCTTCACGATTCGCGCAAACTCGTTTGCGGGCATGGTGACGCGTGCATCGTACTCTGTCTCTGGAATACCGAGCTGGTCAGCGTCAATATCCATGAGCTTCATCTCGTATTCCGCAATGCGATCCGAGTCTGCAGCAAAAGAAGTTTGAAAGAAAGGTCAGAGCGCGAAAGACACAGTCATGAAAGGACGCGTACTCTTCGCCTCGTACACCAGATTCAGGATATCGGCCTCGTCTGCGGCCTTGAGCGTGCAAATATCATCGTCTTTTGCACACTTGAGGACCTTCGTCAGTGAGCCAAGGTTGACACCCAATGGCATCGGGCGGTCACAGCGATACCGTTTGAAGCCCGCCGCCTGGATGAGCACCGACACGAGTGCGACGTGCGAGTTGTCCATCGCCTGAAGGTTGATGCCTTCCTCATTGCATTCAAAGTTCGCGTCTGTCACAAGCTCCTTGATAGCTACGTCGCCGCCATTGTCGTCAGACAGGTTCTGCACGCTGTTGTCAAGAGATTTACTGACCATCGAGGAGTTTCTTGAGGAGAACGGCTTCCTGGAGCTTAGCTTCAAGCATTTTCAGCAAAAAGACTTGGAGAAAAGGACGCGTCGTGGTGGAGGGAGACAGAGAAAAGACGCGAAGCGCGTTCAATGCAGGACACGGTTGTCACGCCTTGGTCACGTCACGACCCTGTCACGTACTCAAGCGCCGTCACGTGCTGGTGTTTGTTTTGATGGAGTTTGGGCCATGCAATGTCGCGAACGGCAACCAACTTTCTCCTGAACGACCACCTAGCTCCTATTCTTTCGTTTTATACTTTCGTTATGAACAGGCCTTCCAGTGAACTCGTCCAAAGCTCGCGGGCTGAGCAGCGGAAGCTCAAGCTCCAGGAGATTGAGCGTGAGCAGCAGGCTGAGGAAATGGAGGCATTGAAGATCACCGAGGTACGCCATTCCGTTGCCATGCTAATTTAACATGAATTCACAGTGGGAACAGGAGCAGCTTCGACTTCTCAAGGCACCCTTTTTATCCGTGAAGTTTGAGTTCAGCGACCTCGACGGTCTGCACTGGACCAAATCCTCGCTGTACTCGCGCCAGGTGAGTCCAGGCATGCCACAGTGGCAAGAGTGTTCGCTCATAAACCCGTAACAGCATCTCTCTCCAGTGGCGTGGCATAATGACACGTCCTTCACCTCTCCTGCGCCGGCAGTCATTACCAGGGCTGATCTGGCCCGTTTGTCGCCTGAGGAGACTGTTCGTCTTCCACGGAAACAAACCTATTCGTCTATGCCCAAGTTTGCGGGGACTGCAGCGTCTCTGGGTTTGGCATCCAACTACCGCCAGAAAGAACGGTCGCCTATCAAGGGACTTTTCCAGGACCTCGATCTCAACGCAGCAAGGGAATACACGGTATTGAGCAACTATTCACCTGACATTCCTTACGAGGACGTGATTCAGGATAATGCATACCACAATATGTAAGTACCAATTATTCGACCCTCAAGTGTCTCCCTCATCTCAGTGCTCTTCCAGCAGCTGTCCTCCATCACCTTGCCCGACACCCACAAAATCATTCCACTACACACCATCATACTAGACTCATTCGCTTTCGTTCACTCCGCTACCGCTTTCGACAATTATTTAAATTGACGACACTCACGACCTGCATCTTCGTCTGTAATCTAGATGTATTTTTATTCGATTATATTATTTGCGATCACATTCATCGCATCGTACTTGACGGGTTATTTTTACTCCCTACCTTTCGCTCTCTTATTCCTTCCTTCCTTCTTTCTCTTAGACCGTGCTCGTGCCCCAAGCGTCAAGTGGCGTACGGTGGGCACTTCTCGAATAGCCGGCGATTTCCTTACTGTATATCGTACCAGCCCTCTCGTCACACCCTCCGGTTAATGACTAATTCGCTCCTTCGAATTTCCCTGTGAACGTTTGGCTCTCCTCGACATACATATACAGGCGTCCTTCAGGTGTGCACCTCTTACTTTCATGTGATAATGTAATCGCTATAGTAGGCATTGTTTCGCCATCAGTGATCGTGATCAGTGTTATACCCTGGGTGATTCGAGGGAGGATCATTCAACGTAAAACATACACGAGGCTCGACCGGGAACTGAAATAGGACAAGAAACAATGAGCGCTCAGCTCTTTGCCTCATGCCATAACACCCCGTCGCAGGTGAGCCCTCGACTGACTTCTCTTCACCCTCATATATACCTATGGATGAAACCGTCTGCAGGTGTTTCGAGTCGAACAATGTCGGCTAGCAATAGTCCGCTGCGACTATCCACCTCTGCGTCCCAACAATCTCGAGAATCGGCATGGCTCGTCGGAGCCTTTCTGGCTTCCTCTGCATACGGTGTCGTCCTGGCCCTGTTCGTGCTCAACTTCTATCTCCTCCTACGACGCGTTCGGTCAGACTTTCCTCGCTACTACGGGAGCAAGAGGGACACGGCGGTGATAGTCCTCCTGGTGTTCATCACTGTCGAATTTTTGTCCGCAACATTGACAATGGTGTCCCATGTGGAGAAGTCGAGATTGGCATTTGTTGTTCATCGGGACGATTATCCTGGGGGTCCGGCGACGTACCAAGACGAGACTCTTGGCGAACCGATGAGTACGCTGGGGATAGCCTCGACTTTACTCATTAACTGGTCGTCCGATGGACTCCTAGTAAGTCCCAATGCTGCATCCATCCCGTTCTTAGGCTAACCTGGAGTCTCATGGCAGCTATGGAGGTGTATGGCATTCTACAGGAGTGCATATTTCCGTGGATCAAAGGCGATTTTTGCTGTCCCATGTATCATGTATGTCTTGTCCATCGGTGAGTAGTACTCATTCAACAATCGATTTTTCACGATCGCTTACCCGGGACCGCACCTTGCAAGGTACTGGCATTACGATCAACGTCCTCTTGGTCCGCCGAGCTACCTCAGTGCTCAGCACCTTGATCATCCTCTACGGTTCTCTAGCCGTCGGACTCAACGTCCTCCTCACGCTAATGATTATCATCCGCCTGTCACTCCTCCGACGAAAAATCGCTCGAACGCTTGGTACCGCCAGAATGTCGCAGTACACGAGTATTATCGCCATGCTCGTCGAATCCGCATCTATCTTCGTCTTCGCCGTGTTACTGTATATCATCCCCCTGGGCTTGCGGAGTGTGGTGGCTGTTGTGCCAATGATTGTGATGAATATGGTGCAGGCTATCAGTTCGTTCATGATCATTTACAGGGTTGCGCAGGGGACGACTAAGTTGGATGCACACGATGATATGAGCCGGATTATTGGGCAGGATCTTGAGAATGCCGGGGTGGCGTCAAGGGGAAGGGTGTCAGTGATTCGGTTCGCAATACCATCTGGAGCGTCTATCTCGATTGAAGAGGCTCCCGGATGCGAAGCGGTGGAAGGAGAGAAGGCAATCAGGAGGCCAAGGGATTCCGATTCCAGTCGGAGGTCATCTGAGGAGGTTGCGGAATCGTGGCAGGAGAAGGACGTGTCGGATTTTCGATCAGAGCAGACACGGCAATGCGCTACATATTCCCTATGAAAGACAATGCGTATGTAAGGCCATTCCTAACCTTCAGCTGCCTCGCTTATTAAATTGCTTTCCGGCACTTGCCTTCCATCACCTTGCAATTGTCTCGCACCCGCAAAAAATAAATTCCACTGTCTGTCATGCCACTAGACTATTCGCTTTATATCTCTTCCATTGACGACGCCGCTCACGACCTGCATTTGCTAATCAAGATCTTATCTTTATCCGATCATCTCTCTTGCGACTGCATGTTGATTCCTCTTTGCCTTCGAACAGACCACATCGCTTGACGCTCGGAATTACCACCAGCTCCTAAGGGCAAACGGCGAGCACTCTTCCCATAAGTCATTGACGATGGCCTCGCGGTAGTACGTAGCTTTCGTGACACGACGCTGGATTGTGCCTCCCGTACGCGCCCCGATCACCCCTGCACTCGTTTCATACTTGCGGGCTTGATATCAGTGATATCTGACCTAGCCTCAGTATGGTGTACAACACTATCGCATCAGTCAATATAAAACGTGCACGAGGCTCGAGCCTCGACAGAGGATTAAAATACTTCAAATACAAGGTGAGCCGTCCTCGGCTATTTACTCGTCCTATCACACCCCATGGTAGGTGAGCCCTTACCGTACTTCTCCTCACCCTCCTTCGTATATAACTATCAATGAAACCGTCCGTAGGTGCTTCGAATTCAACTTGAACAATGCCGACCAACCCACTCCGACTCTCCCCTTCTGCATCTCGAGAAGCTCGAGAGTCAGGATGGTTAATCGGGGCTTTCCTCTCTTCCTCAGCGTACGGTGTTGTCTTGGCGCTGTTCGTACTCAACTTTTACCTCTTGCTCCAACGCGTTCGGGCAAGTTTTCTCAAGCACCGAACGAGCAGAGATTTTTCGGGGATGGTGCTCTTGGCTTTTATCACTGTCGAATTCATTTCTGCGACCTTGTCAATGGCGTCGCATGTGGAAAAGTCGCGGTTGGCGTTTGTGGTTCATAGAGATGACTATCCCGGTGGTCCGGCAGCATATCAGAATGAAACTCTACATGAACCGATGAGTACGTTGGGGTTGGCGTTGTTGTTGGTTATCAATTGGTCGTCTGATGGACTCTTGGTGAGTGCCTCTGATTATCTGCTTATACGTTATGTGCTCACGCTAAATTCCTCTCCCAGCTATGGAGATGCTTTGCATTCTACAAGAGCGCATCATTCCCTGGGTCGAGGCTAGTCTTCTTCATCCCATGCATCACGTATATCCTTTCAATCGGTGAGCTATAAAATGAACTCGAATTTACGAGGCTGCGCTCACTATAAGTATTTAACCAGGTTGTGGCATAGCAATTAACGTCTTCTTCCGCCGGCAGGCTCCTTTTCTCAACCCTTTCGTCATCGTCTACGGCTCACTCTCAGTGGGACTCAACGTCCTCCTCACACTCATGATCATTATCCGCCTGGTCATTCTCCGACGATCAATCGTGAAAGCTCTCAGTGGTACTCAACGCTTCGGAAGCCTATCTCAATACACCTCCGTCATTGCCATGCTTGTCGAATCCGCATCCATCTTCGTGGTTGCGGTCCTACTTTTCATCATCCCGTTGGGTTTGCAGAGTGTGGTTGCAATTGCACCGATGATTATGTTGAATATGATGCAGGTGATTAGTTCGTTTATGATTATCTATAGGGTCGCGCAGGGTACGACGAAGCTGGACGCACACGATGATATGAGTAGGGTTATTGGGCAGGATGTCGAGAATACCGGAGTGGCTTCAAGGGGAAAGGTGTCGGTTATTCGGTTTGCAAGGCCGCCGGGGACACCGACGCCGAGGGAGGATAGCTCTGGGTGTGACGCAGTGGTGGAAGTGGATGAAAAGGGAGTCAAGAGGCCAAGGGGCTCAGCTTCGCATCGGAGGTCTTCTGAAGAGATCATGGACTCGGAGAAGGAGAAGGACGAGTCGAGCTCAGGCCTACCCGCCCCCTGAGCCATCGATGAAACGAGGGTGAGTATGATTTCGTTTGACTGCGCTCAATCTGTCCTAATACGATGCAACAAATCGTGTACGACTAGTGGTTGAATCTGAATCAACACTCGTTACTGGTCAACGGCGCATTATCCTGGGGCTTCTTAGTCTAAGCCTTCCTTATGTAAACTGTCCTTCGTCTCCCCCCACTATGACAATCACGTGGGGTCACGTGTCATACAGGCCCGTGCGCCGAAGACAATACATTCTGCGTGAAGTCCTCCTCGGCGTCGTAGTGAGTATGCATCGGGATCCTGAGTATATAGATAAATCAATGTGTACTAGTACAAGTAATAATATAGAAAGATAAGCCGGAATCGTAAATGTCATCTATTCTCAGGATTCGGGCGGGAACGGTAAAACATAGCCGAGCTTGTTGAATGATCCCACGTCACTACATTTGACCCCCTTCTCGATCTTAGCCTCTTCTCCTTCTCCAAGCATGCTCGTGCTAGGCGTAGAAACGACGCGCCCTCTCGTTTCAAAGTCTTCAGCATTCTGTGGTCTCGGAACTGAATCTGATAGCGAAGTCCTTCAGCAAACTCCTTGATTGTATCAATCTGCTCGACAAGCTCTTCTTCAAAGGTCGATCCCGAAAAACCCTCGGTTCCCTCATCTTCTTCATCTTCCTCGTCATCTTCAAATTCAGTCACTATCTCGTCACCGCTGGCATCACCAGAATCAAAATCTGTTGTTTCATCTCTTGAAGTGCTGGGTTCAGCGTGCCCCGAGTTGAGTGGAGTCAGACTAGGGTGCTTCCAGAATGGGATTGTGCGTGCGCGTTTGGCCTCAAGAAAGAAGACTGCTGGCACTCGGTGGACCATTTGGACCAGATGCTTGCATATTAGGAAGCGGCTGATCAAGAACGAAGGGCAGGTACATTTCCATTCATTCACGTTGGGCCGGTATGCGTCATTCATGGGGAGGCTGATTTCTTTGGTCTCTAGGTCTCGCCATTGCTTCTTGAAGTCTTTACGCCAACTAGCGAGCTCGCGGTATCGTCCAGTGTCAACAAGTAAACGGCCTGCCTTCCGATAATACAGCGGGGCCAATTTTTTCACAAGGATCCATGCAAGAAGGTCGCAGCGAGGAAGGTGGAAATTCCGCAGGAAATCGTGCTTGATACGGCGCCAGCTATGGTTATTGGTAAGTGGGGTTTTTGCGTACAATTATCTGAGCTACTCACTGTCCCTCTAGCATCATTGTCGTTTTGAGAACTGGTATTTCTGCGTGAGCTGACCTTGCCCAAAGCTCCCATCTCCCTCGCCTATACCAGTTCTCCCAGAGATATGCCCAGACCTCTGAAAGGTCATACCCAGCGCAGAACGTATACATTTGGTGGACGGCCCATTTTCGAATCGCTGCTGGTGTTGGTGCCGCATACCCAGGAATGAGAGGGTGGGCGCAATAGTGCCGTTCCATCATTCTGAGAATACGATCTCGATACTCGGATGGACAAAAGGTGCGTCTATTTTTCGCATGGATACCGTTTCATGCCTACATGTTCTCGGTGTTTTGCTCCTGGTCGTGTGGAAGGTTTCGCCTTTTTCCTCCGTTTTTCATCCTGGGAGCACCAGTACCGGGTACGATGACCAGTTTTGAGAATACTGTTGTCCCTGACCCTAAACAACAGTAAGCACCTCCATTTTGATTCTCAAAACCATACTTACGTGAATCGATACCCAGTTGCTTTCCATATGTCAAGAGCTACCATCGGAACTCGTTCTCTGCAGGTAATTTCGGAATCGGTCTCCAAGAAGTAAGTCCCTTTGAATTGAACTTGGGTTCCTTCTCTAATGCTGCGTCGTAGATCATCGTAAAAACCTAAGGGACTGTTGTATATCTTGTTTTTTGCCTGTAGGTTTGTCAGGGTCTCGCTTTTGTACCGTAAAAGACAACACTCACCTCATCTCCTTCATCGTCACTGTCACCATCATCACTTGGCTGGTCCACTCTCTGCCTCCGTGGGGACCTGTCATCACCATTCTCGCTATCGTGCTGGCGTTTTTGTCCCCTTTGGGCTTCTACTTGGGTTTCAGCCTTCCTCTCGGCACGCTTTTTTTGCTGGTTGATCCGGTCCATTTCCCTGCAACGGTTACAGGTCTTGAATTTGGACGTAGAAGGGAATGTCTCCTTGCACCATGGCTTGGAGCACTTCATTTTGTCTGTTGGATCTGACATGGTGATTTAGGCAAAGAATTAAGTACAGGTTCAAGTCGTAGTACTCTTAATCTGATATCTTGTGGCCTGTTTGTGGCCGGCACTCAGCATGTGACCGTGTTTCCGTGGTCACGACCATTTCACGTGATTGTCATAGTGGGGGGAGAGCTGTGCCAGTCCCTTATGTATCGCAGACCGCTGAATCAAAAGACTCAGCAGTGATTTCTAGGTTCGGCAAATTATCCTTATCCAGGCCTGCGATTGTCGTCAATCCAAAGGCGACGCCGACTAAAACTCGAGCAGGAGCAATAAGCCTAGGAGCCATCCGTCCCTGAACTTAAATTTCGAAGTTCGAACCGAGACCGTAAAATCATGTTCTTCTATACGATTACTTCGCGCAGTACAAATTTTAAATGCTAAAAATGAAATGTGGGCCTTTTTCAAGGTGTCTGCTTGGGATAATTAATCCGAACGATATACAAACTTGGAGTCCGGAACGCCATGCTTATCCAGGCCTGCACCATCTAGCCGTCAGCTCAAGAACAAAGACTAATAAAAAAGTGCTCCAACTTACCGAAACACTTGCAAGCCTCTGTCATTAACCAATATAGCCCCGTAGCAGCAACCATAGGAGACATATTGCCCGACCGTTCCCAATTCATAACCTCGTAGATACGCTTGCTAAACGCGTCAGTATAGTTGGACAGCGTATAGCTCGCAAACGAGCGAGGTAAGACGGAGATGCTGCCGAAATTGAGCAAGGTCACTTGGAGAGTCTGAGGGTCGATGAGGAAGTTGTGCGCCTTTATGACGTCTTGGACCATCACCAACGGCTCGTCAGAGAAATTGACCTTCATCGGCCTAGGGTTACGCCCACGGCAGGTTTTAAGAGCCTGTGAGCAAATATGAGGTTGGAGTCAGGAACGATCCAAAAGCTGAAAGACAAGTGCGTACCATGTTTATGTGCCTCTCGAGGGCATCTGCATTGGTGTATCGGATCGGTGCTTTATAGTGGGAGCCGAAAAATCGATTGAAGGCATACCCGCTCTTATCACGAACTTCTGGACTTTGAAGTTGAGAGTAAGGGCCTTGTATGAGACCGATGTCGGAGCCGGGAGGAGGGGAGAGGCTAAAGAGCCAGGTTAGGGCGTTTGAGACAGCTTCACAGGCCTTTTCGAAGCGGGTCTCAGATTGACTCTGAGCCCTTGCCGCAGATGACTCGGACCTGGACTCGTTCGAAGGGGGGTCGTCTTTGATCCAATCCTCTATGGTTGGAAGTTGGATGCGCTCCATGACGAGATAATGCCACTTGTCCCAAAGGAAGCACTCGTAGACCTCTGGAATGCGTGGTGCACTTGGGGCTGAACTCTTGAGTGCCGTAGCATAAACGAAGGATTGTGTATCAGCTTCGTTGAAGAGGCTGGGGTCATTCTGATTAAATTTGACGACATAATCCTCGAATTGGACGACACGGGGAGCCTTGAAGTCTTGCGCGGCGACGCGAACGGCGGGACGGCATCGCTCGACGATCTCGGCTTGATATGGATTGAGAGACTGAGGAGACTCGGACATTTCCGCCTGAGAAGTTTGGTGAGCACACGGTCAAAGAAAATCGTGAGGAAAAAGTGAGACGGAACGAATAGGTACCACGGGGAAATACCAGAGGTTAGTATGCTTTCGCTTGTTCGTCGAAGGAGAAAAGTGACAAAGGGGGGTTTCAGATCCACCACATTTTTTTCCCTGGCTAATTCAGCGCGGAAACAAGCGTACACAAATAAATGAACGATCGATTCTCCTCTTTTGCCTTTTCAAGGTACATTTGGTATGCTCCTTGCACCCGCGGTACTGGGACACTCTCTAAAAACTACGCTCGCTCAAACCACTCTAGTCGATGTTGTTCATATTAATGAGCGTCACGTAACCCTCGTCGAACGGAAAATTGTACATCAATGGGTATACTGACCAGGACGCAGGGATTAGGAATAGGTTCTAGCGATTGGAATCTTGGGTTGTCTATGGCAGAAGAACCGGTAGACCTGTATCCTAGTTGAAAGGAGGTAGCTCTATGTACCTATTGTGGTGGTATCTACGGAATTGGTCATACAACTAACATTGGTTCTTAAACGATACCGTGACAGATATACTACGACATGTCCTTTTGACGAGCAAGCTTGAACATATTCTCGATCACTGGCCGATCTCCCCACGAGTAAAACAAAACACGCCGTTCAAGTTCCATAAAAAGCTCCCTTTGCTCCTCGAGAAGGCACCTCAGAGCCTTGACAACATTGTCGAAAGCGGGTGCACGATGTTCGGAGATCTGTACCATATAAATACCTAGGTCATCTGCGAACTGGGGAACAGGAATGATATACAGGCGATGGCTGGCGAAATAGTCCGGATGAAGAACATGCAGGAAGAATCCTTCCGCGGAGGATCGAAGGTGCAAAAGGGCGTCTTCGATGAGAGTTGCACAAGCGGAAAACGAGATGTCGCGGACGATAAAGTTTTGAGTGGGATGATACAAATCCTGGAGGCACCACCACAAATTAATACTCCACGTATCTTGACCTATCAGATTCTGAACAAAGTAAGCTGTCAGATCAATTTTACGCAGTGCTTTGAGCAGTGGTGATGGGTCATCTTCTTCAGAAGGTCTCCATTTTTGCCAAAGACCTACCCATTCCCGCACAGCAAATTTGAGGTGCTCCTCGCGAACCTGACCATCGATGGTTATCGCCAACAACGACTTCAAACACCCCGCAAGCAACCTACTAACACCCTTCTGAACATTGAGCGTCATGTCAGGGAAGATCTGAGGCTCAGCCTCCAAGAATTCGGCAAACGAAGAATGATAAAAGAAGGCTGGATTGCTGCAGCTTCCATCATCTTTGTCCGACAGGCGAATCACAGCGTGAAGTGGTCGGAGGGCGCTAATTCCACGGTTAAGAGGTCGCCCGGAGAGGCGATCGAGGACGTTGAAGGCAGGGTGGAGCCCCATTTTGAGCGATAGGTGTCCTCTAGCCGCGAGTATCTCTTCGAGTACCCGTACCATGGTGGTCCGATTTGTTCGTGGACATGACCGTAAGATTTGGTGGTAGAGCTCGTGAAGCGAGGAGAACGGAGTAGAGTGGGCGAGGTCTGAAGCGGCATTGGACTCGCTGTTCAGGATATCTTCAAGTCGCCGACGTGGATCGTCGTATGGGTCGGCCATATGACGGATAACAGTGGAGGCGTAGAGCATGTGGCCACCTGTTCTCCACACAAAGCGTTGAACGGTATCTTCCCCGGGCCACTGTTCGTCGCCGCCTGGCCGAACTTGAAAGGATTTGGCGATTTGAGCTAATTCATCCCTGACGAATTTCTCCACATCCTTCACATGATCCCCAACTTGGTAGAGGTCCAATGTCTCCGTAACGGCTTGAAAGAACCCGGATTCGATGTGTTGCTTGATCCACGGCTCCGGCCTGCTGAGAATGAGGAAACATAGGGGGAGGTCGTGGGACTGGAGGGAGAGAATGAGATCGAGAACGCGAACCTGAACGCTTTCTTGGTCCTCCGCGTACTGCTTTTCGACGCGCGACTCCTGGCCCGAGTTGATGCACTCGTCGACCCCATCGACGATAACCAATCGATGAGGTACATCGTCTAGCTCGCCGAGTGATCGAAACGGGTCGACGATGAGCTTCATGAGCTGAACTTCGAGTGCTTTGTTGAGGATCATCGGATTTTGCTTCACGGCAACCTCGATGTGAGGGGCGAGCTCAGGGATGGAAATAGCAAGCTGATACGCCAAGGTGATGATGAAGCGTGCAGGACTATTACGTTCTGGGGAAGACCTCCAGAAAAAGAATGTGGCACCGACGGGGTTAAAATCCAGGTCCGTCCGGCTTTCTAGTTTCTTCGAGATGGTCCCCGCGACAGCAGTCTTGCCGTAGCCTGCAGGAGCATGGACCCACATGACCTTCTTCGTTGGCGGGATTTCGAACCCGTACCAAGCCTCGATCCGGCCTATGACGACCTCGCGAGTACCTTCGTGACACAAAGGCGGTGGATATCGCTCTTCCGAGTCGTACATGGCGCTGGTAGCTGAGTGCTTGTGCAGATACTGCAGCGCTAAACCGCGAGAACCCCGTGTCAACCCACTGGCAGTCTCTAAACTAGATGGCGTTCATTCACGCACCATCACCCTGAGAAACGTAAGCGTTGGATATGACGTTTGCCACAAAGTGTCTGGCTTTCTTGAAATAAGAAGCACTAGGCATCGTGATGATACGCGGACGAGATAAGGATCGATAACATCGGGCGCTCAGCCGTGACTGGCTAAGACGGTCACAACTCCGTGTGAACTAAAATGTGACCTGACATGAGCGCTAATTGCGCGCTTCTCGATGCAATGTCCCTCTAGACATACAGAGACTTGGAGGTGCACTCTTCTTGCTTATCGAAATTGTCAAATGGATGTGGAGGATATTCACTGGCACGGACTTGAGCCATACTGTACCGCACTGTTGGGATGTAACGGGATTTGGGCCTTGCCTTTTGCGCACTGTAGGATTAGGCAATTGGCCGGCCGTTAGGCCTTACAACTCCAGAATAAGGCAATGCCCGTTCGCACCCTCCTCAAACCGCCGATACCCCGCATAACCATGACAGGAGTAGAGCTTATGATTATATCTGCGTTTCAAAACCGAAAATTTAAGGTTGCTTTCAGGTTTGCCACACGCCTAGTGTTTTGAGCATGACAACCATGTCACAGCTACAGCCCACCAATTGCAAAGGCATTCCGCAGGTTCTTGACACTCGCATTACTCGACTTTCGCTGCTTTTCGAACATTTACCATCCTCTCTGCCTGAAATGCCTCGTGATTTGGCTTATTCACTTGGAATGGACGATGACGTCCACAATAGTGTCGACGGTCACAAACCAGCAAATTCATTCTTTGAGTATGACATTCTCGGACAATTCTTTTGTGGTTGCTGTTGGGCACACACCGCGGTTTTTGGTACATTTGGACTGCGGACACATGCTAAATAAAGAGTCTGCTGGTAATAAAGTTCCTCATGGTTTGGATAATGAATGCCGCAGCTGAGCACATTTTTTGTGTAACAGAATGTGCTCACTGATGCTCTGCCAAAACGAAATCTGTGCCCAATATGTGCCGGCCCGGACATACCGCATCCAAACCTTGAGCAAAGTCATTCCCAGCACAGCGTTTGTTCATCGTATGTCTGCCTCACAAACAGGAGACCAACCGCGGTGACATTGATCAAGATCTTGACGGTGCCTTTTTTCCACTGAGCCTACTGAGGATATTTGGGCCTACACTGCTGCTTGTGTTCAGATACGGGGGTGTAGAATACACAAGTTGATTTGTATTCTGGCATAGAATCAATTTTTGGTGCGAAAAGTAGTCGGATTTCTCTGTATTTTAAGCATATTTATTTTGGGCAATGAGCCCTGCTATACGCGTTACCGTTTCATCCCTACAGTCCAGTACAGTGATAAACGTTCATCAAATTCGTGAAAAGGGAAGCATAAATGATACGCTGACAATGGTTGATGACATACTTAGGATCAAAGGGGTGCAGGAAGGCTTCCTCTACCGAAGCTCGAAGGTGCCTGACGATGTCCTCGAGGAGGGATGTGCAAACGAAAAATGACTTGTCGTGGACGATAAGGTTTTGAGTCGGATGGTGCAGACCCTGAGGGCTGTTCCATAATCTGAGTTTCTCCCACCCCTGACTCGGAAATGTCACATTCTAAACAAAGCAAGCGGTGAAATCAGCAGCAAGTAACGCCTTGGGGTGTGATTATGGGTCGACGTGTTCAATGGGTTTCCATTAATGCCGAAGAATCGACCAATTCACTGGGCAAAATTTGAAGTGTTCCTCGTCAGCTTAACCATCCAATATTACCGCTGACACGACTTTGAACACCCCGCAAGCAACCTGCTGATGCCCCTCTAAACGTTAGGCGTGACATCCTGCGAGGGCGGGAATTGGTTAAACGAAGAATGCGAGTGCAATCCCCACTGCCCACCAGGCGAAAGACAGCATGAACGGATGAAACAGCCTTGGTCCCACGCCCAGCAGCCCGCCCTGAGATGCGGTCAAGGGCGCTGGTGGCGCGGGGCCCCCGATTCCCGGCGAGAAAAAGTATCAACTCGCCAAGAGTTCTTCAGAAGTCTCCCCTATGATATCCCTGTCTTCTAGAGGACATGGCCGTATGATTTGTAGACAGAGCTTGAGGAGGGAGGAGAAAGCCGCTGAGTGTGCAAGCCGATAAGTGGAACGGGAGGGGACGGTCGGGAAGTCTTGGGATCGTCGACGTGGGTCGCCATGCGCAATGTGACGGATATCAGTGGAGGCGTCGAGCGTGTGGCCGCCTGTCCTCGACACAAAATGCTTAACGAGAACGAGATATTTGCCGGGCCGCGCTGTTCATCGTCAGTTAGCGGTGGGTCCAGGCTCTAGTTCATCCTTGACAAATTTGTCCACATCCTTTAAGTATACGATCCCCGACCGGGTTGAGGCCTAAGGTCTCCGTGACGAATCGAAATGATCCGAATTCAATATGCCGCTTGATCCATGGCTTCGGCCTGTTGAGAATGAAGCATAGGGAAAGATTCTGGGAGTGGAGAGTGTGAATGAGATCGAGGACGCGGATTTGAATGCGCTCTTGGTCTTCTGCAGACTGCTTCTCGGCGCGCGACTCCTGGTCCGAGTTGATGCATTCGTCGAGTCCATCGAAGATAATTAATTGGTCAGGGATGCCTTCTCGCCAGATTACTTGAACGACTCGGCTGAATTTTGAGCCCCTTGTCGAGAACCAGAGAATTTCGCTTCACCGCCGCTTGAGTGCGAGGACCGAGCTTCGGGATTGATATGAGCTGGTACGCCAAGGTGATAATGAAGCGCGCGGGACTGTTGCGATGTCCTCAAGAAGCAGAAGGTGGGTTAAACTCCAGGTACGAACGACGTTCGAAATTGTCCCTGCCACAGCAGCCTTGTCATAGCCTGCGAGAGATAGTTTTCAGAACCCATATCAGCCCTTAATCTGGCCTATGGTAGTCTCCCGAGTACCTTCGTGACCGATCTTCTGGCTCGGGCATGGCACTTGGCCAAGTGTTTGCGTAGATATTGACGCGCTAATCAATGATCAATTTATGATTTCAAGGTGTGGGCGCCTTCACTTCGGTGATCAACTGGCCGTCGGGGTTTTAGTGTTTGAACGTTGAATTTTCGAAAAAAAAAAAGTCAAAGGTACGACGAACTGGAGATGGCGGAAGAGATACAGATAGATGTCGGGCGCTCATTCAAACTCGTCTGACTAACCGGCGGCCTGTAGGCCGACCCGAAAAGGAAGCGACGTCCTGTGAGTCAAACACAGGCAAATTGTTGAGGTCATCGCCACAGCTGTGCATCGCTTTTCGCTCCAAAACCGACACACAAGTGGTTACGTGCCTGTCCATTTTTGATCGTGAACGGCACCTAAAACTTTGCTTCTCCTTCTCTCTCATCTGGTATTCTCATTCTCTCTTTCCACTTTCCCCCTTTTTCTCTTCTTCTCTGCGCTACATACATTTGGAACAGACTTAGTGTTGGGATCGTTTATTCCTCGAAATCAACCGGTGATGGCCTTGTAAGTCCACAAATCATCTAGCTCTGGGCTTTACCGCTTACACGTATGCTAGCTCCGATCTCCTTGTGTTCGTCATCGTACGTTGTCCTCCACCCCCGTCATAAGCCAGACTCAGGGAACCTTGCGAACCTCAACAACAAACCATGCATTAGTTCGTTGGCGTTGTTGGAGCCGTCATCTATGGCGTTATGTTGGCTTCAAAATCCATTGATGCTGGGGTTGCGAGCACGAAAGAGAGGTGCGTCATCACCACTATCATTCTGTTCGAGTAAATAACGACTTTTCTCGTTCCTTGGTTTCCTTTACAGCCTCAAAGCCAGGGGTCTTGACGTCTCTGCAACAGGCGTGTCGATGCGCTCAGACAAGAGATTCGACAGGCAGGACTACTTGGACGCAACACAGCGGTACGTGCCTAGCTTCGATTCACTTCCTGTCGCTTACCCTCCCGCTCCTTCCACGTTCATTCGCGCCCACTCTGCATCGCAATGAAACCTACAAACAGGGGCATTATAAATGTCATGGAAGCCTCCTCATTCCGCAAAAATGTTTCAGCAGATGGCACCTCCTCACACGCTCCGACTCCCGTCCTCGAACGCACCAGCTCACATATGAGCACAAACAGCACAAGCAGCATCGAAAAGAAGAAGAAAAAGGGATTGTTCTCCTCCAAAAAGCGTGTCGACTCGTAAAGCTTTTTCGGCATCGAGCGCCTTGCAAACAGGCCAACGACATATCGCCAGTTTCATCGCTGGAGGTCGTCCATATTCGTTCTCTCAGGCCCGTCGTGGTTCACGTCCCACGTCAAGCTTAGCGCTGTTCTGTCACCATGGCATTCCAAATTCGCTGCCGGCACTTCCATCGTCCGCTCTCTTTTTGAACCTGGGGTTTTGGTCGCCTCTTCTCTTCTCCCAAAATGTAGCATCATTGTCCTTCCTCAAATTCCTATCACATATTCACGCTCCTTTCTCCTCGCTGCCTAGCTGCAGTTCCGGGCCTTCTTTGGTTGCTGTATTTATCATTATCGTCGTCATCGATTGGACATTCCTCTCTTTCCCTGTCTCATGTGCTCTCTCGTTCTATTTTACTAGCCGTCTGCTCTCTCTTGCTTTACAGTATCCTCTTTTGCCCCCTCTGGGGTTCGTCTACTTATCTAAACGGACTGCTCCAACAATGTATGTCGAGGTCGGTGTAGCACACGTCCATCCAAGGGCAGTGCGGAACGGGGCTAGATCTTCCGTTTTTTGTAAGGATTATTAGCGTAGGGCTACTAGCAGTATTCAATGAATCCAAATCCAATTTACTCTCACTCCCACTCCATTTCTGCGCTCCCACTCAGGCCGAGTGGAGTGGTAAACCTGTGCTCGAGCAGTGAAGAAGCCCCAAACTTGCCGACGCGGATCACTGGCTTCAAACACCGACCTCAACTTGGAACCGGGCGCTTGATTTCGTCGATCCTAATCTCTTCCACCTGCCACCACCATGTCGAGTGTTTCCTACTTCAATAATGCTAGAAACTTTGAAGCAAATAACACCACCTTCAACTTGAGTACGTACGTCTCAGACGGTGATGGTAAGTGACAGGTACTTCTGCTCCAGGCCAGGTGGATGAACGGTGTTGCCGTTGTCGTCCCTCAGCGCGTCAATATTTACACAAGCACTCGGCTACCAGTGCTATGCACGACTCGGAAGAGCGATACCCACCGCCTCTGTGCCACGAGGGTACTCGCGAGGTCGTCATATGCCGGATCGAGGGGTGGTATGGGTTCGAAATCCCACCGGAGAAGAAGATCATGTGGGTTCATGGCCCCGCAGGCTACGGCAAAACTGCTGTGGCTGGGACGGTGTCGAAGAAGATGGAGAGCCGCACGGACCTAGAATTTAACCCCGTCGGGGCCACGTTCTTCTTTTGGAGGTCGTCGCCCGAGCGCAACAGCCCCGCGCGTTTCATCATTACCCTGGCATATCAGTTTACCATGTCCATCCCCGAGCTCGCTCCTCACATCGAGGCTGCCGTGAAGCAGAACCCGATGGTCCTCAACAAGGCGCTCGAGGTTCAGCTGACGAAGCTCATCATCGAGCCGTTCAAATCCCTCGGCGAGCTAGACGACATGCCCCATCGCCTAGTTATCGTCGATGGACTCGACGAGTGCATCAACTCGGATCAGCAGTCGCGAGTCGAGAAGCAGTACGCGGAGGATCAGGAACGCGTTCAGGTCCGGGTTCTCGAGCTCATCCGCACACTCCATTCCCACAACCTCCCCCTCTGCTTCCTCATTCTCAGCCGGCCGGAACCATGGATCAAGCGACACATCGAATCCAGGTCATTTCAATTCATCACGGATACCTTGGACCTTTACCAAGTCGGAGATCATCTGGAGGACGTGGAGAAATTCGTCAGGGACGAACTAGCTCGTATCGCAGAGAGCTTGGGCCCACAGCCAGACGACGACGAAGAGTGGCCTGGGCGAGCTCTCGTCGAGCGTTTTGTGTGGAAAACAGATGGCCACATGCTCTACGCTGCCACCGTTATTCGTCACATCGACGACCCATACGACGACCCACTTCGCCGACTTCAAGACATTCTTAACGGCGGGTTCAATTCCACTCAAGACCTCACCCACTCCACTCCTTTCTCCTCTCTTCACGAACTCTACCGCCAAATCTTACGGCCATGCCCCCAAGCAAATCGGGCTACTATGGTTGAGGTACTTGAAGAATTAGACCTGGTTGAAGATTACTTCTTGGGCGACACCATCTCCGCTTGCCTCAACGTCGTCGATCGCCTCACCGGGCGAGCACCTGGTCGCGGAATCAAGGCCCTTCGACCTCTTCACGCCTTGATACGGCTGTCTGGCAACGATGATGATGGACGCCTCAATCAAACCTGTTTCTATCATTCTTCATTTGCCGGGCTTGAAGGATCAGCCTCAAATCTTGCCAGATATCCCACTCAACGTTCAGAAGGGTGTTCGCAGGTTGCTTGCGGGGTGTTTGAAGTCGTTGTCGGCGATAACCATGGATGGTCCGGTTGGCGAGAAACACATCACATTTTCCCTGGAGTATTTGTCAGTTCTTTTCCCAATGGAAACCTATTGAAGATGCTGACCCATCCTCACTGCTCAGAGCGTTGCTCGCAGTTGATCTCACGGCTTGCTTCGTTCGGTCTGTGCCAACACTGGGGCCGAGTTTTGGTTTAAAAATGAGCCTTATGGGCTTGTATCATCCCACTCAAAACCTTATCGTTCGCAACAAGCCATTTTCCGTGTGTGCACCCCTCGTCGAGGACGCCGTCACCCACCTTCGAGCTTCATCGGAGGGAGCCTTTCTGTGCCTCATGGACCCGGATTATCTCACCAGTCATCTCAAGGAACTTCTCTGGTTTCAGGAGCCCTTGGACCGGTATATGGTGGAGATTGAATATTGTCCACCCGCTTACAATAATGTTGTTCAAGCTTTGAGGGGACTTCTCGAGAAACATGAAGAGCTCTTTGAGGAACTCGAGCGGCGGCTCGTGCAGAGTTCCTCACGGTTTCAGCGTCTTCCCGCGGCTGAGAACGTATTCAAGATTGCTCGTCAGGGTGCCAAGGAGAAGAGTACACATTACACATACCGTAACTAGCCTTAGCACTTAAAGATGTATCTAGATAAAATACCACCCTTCCTATGAAGCACGGTAGATATCATGGCCAATCCTAAACCCAAAGGGAATACCAGTCCAGGTAACTGAGTACTAGCGGCTGGTGTAAGCATGCAGTCGAAAGGAGCCAAGATATGCGAGTACCTTCGCCCTTAGGATCGACGAATTGGTAGGTGAAGGTGTCAAGGAGTACCTGCTTGCTGATTCGAGCAGATCGATCATTGAAGACAAGGCAACTGGACATTGCCCTCTTCCTGTCTCTCCATCTCCCTTGTTATCTTGTGTTATTCCACACACATAGTCCTGTCCTACTTACAGTATCCTCTTTCACACCCTCTACGGTCTGTCTAGATATTCGAACGGACTGCTTCGACCTCCAATGTAGGTCGTCCAAGCAACCTGCAGAACTCGCCGAAAGCTTTGTTTCTTTGCAAGAATTATTGGCGTAGACGATGGACCCAAATCCAATATATTTTCACTACACTTCCGCGCTCTTGCTAACCCCGAGTGGTAAACCTATACTCGAGCATTGCAGAGACACTTGTTTGCCGGCGCAGATCACTGGCCAACGAATATTATTATTTGTGACCGGGTGCCTGGTTTCATTGATCCTAATCTCTTCCGCCTACCACCACCACCACCATGTCAGGTATTTCCTACTTCAAGAACGCTAGAAACTTCGAAGCAAATAATACGACGTTTAACTTGAATACATACGTCTCGGACGGTGATGGTAAGTGGCGTGTATCTGTACTCTAGGCAGAGCCGATGAACGGTGTTGCTGTTGTCGTCTCGCAGCGCTTCAATATCTACACAAGCACTCGGCTACCAGTGCTATGCACGACTCAGAAGAGCGGTACCCGCCGCCTCTATGCCACGAAGGTACTCGCGAGGTCGTCATATCCCGGATCGAGGGATGGTATGGGTACGAAATCCCACCGGAGAAGAAGATCATGTGGGTTCATGCCCCTGCAGGCTACGGGAAGACTGCTGTGGCAGGGACGGTGTCGAAGAAGATGGAGAGCCGTACGGACCTCGACTTCAACCCCGTCGGGGCCACGTTCTTCTTCTGGAGGACGTCTCCAGAGCGCAACAGCCCTGCGCGCTTCATCATCACCTTGGCGTATCAGTTCACCCATATCCATCCCCGAGCTCGCTCCTCACATCGAAGCAGCGGTGAAGCCGTAATCCCATGGTACTCAACAAAGCGCTCGAAGTTCAGCTCATGAAGCTCATCGTCGAGCCATTCCAATCTCTCGGCGAGCTCGACGATATGCCCCACCGGCTAGTTATCATCGACGGACTCGACGAGTGCATCAACTCGGACCAGCAGTCGCGTGTCGAGAAGCAGTACGCGGAGGATCAGGAACGCGTTCAGGTTCGCGTCCTCGACCTCATTCTCGCCCTTCATTCCCATCAGCTTCCCCTGTGCTTCCTCATTCTCAGCCGGCCAGAACCGTGGATCAAGCGGTACATCGAGTCCAGGTCATTTCAACCCATCACGGAGACCTTGGATCTTTACGAAGTCGGAGATCATATGAAGGACGTGGAGAAATTCGTCAGGGATGAACTAGGTCGAATCGCCGAGGGCTTGGACCCACAACCAGGCGACGACAAAGAGTGGCCAGGGGAAGATACCGTCGGAGTCTTCTTGGGGAGAACTGGCGGGCACATGCTCTACGCGGCCACCGTTATTCGTCATATCGACGACCCATACGACGATCCCCGACAACGACTGCAAGAGATACTCGACGGCGAGTTTAATTCCACGCAAGACCTCACCCACTCGACTCCTTTCTCTTCCCTTCACGAACTCTACCGCCAAATCTTACGGTCGTGCCCCCAAGCGAATCGGGCCACCATGGTCAGGGTACTTGAAGAGATACTGGCGGCTGGACATCTATATCTATTCTACAGTGGGGACGTCCCTGCTGCTCTCAACATCCTCGATCGCCTCTCCGGGCGACCACCTGGCCGTGGAATCAAGGTCCTCCGACCTCTTCACGCCGTGATATGCTTATCCGGCAACAACGATGAAATCTCAGGCGATTCACCCCTTTTTTATCATTCTTCGTTTGCCGAATTCTTGAAGGATCAGTCTCAACTCTTGCCAGACACGACAATCAACGTTCAGAAGGGTCTCAGCAGAGTGCTTGCAGGTTGTTTAAAGGCAATGTCGGCGATAACCATGGATGTTCAGGTCTGCGAGGAACACGTCAGATTTTCCCTGCGTTGTTGGCCGAATCTTTGCTGGCGGTGGAAACCCATGGCAGACCCTGACGCATCATCACACCTCAAGGTGTTGCTTGCAACTGATCTCACAGCTTGCTTTGTCCAGACTATGATGGACCGTGGAACACCGGATGCTTTGTTTCTTTGCTTCCACGGTTTGCACCATCCAACCCAAAACCTAATCATCCGCAATATGTGGCCTTCCCTTCTTACACGCCTCGCCAATGACGTACTCTCACATGTTCGATCCTCGGTGGACGCATGCTTTAAGCATGTCCTAAATCCGGAATATTTCGCTAAACATCGCAAAACGTCCTTCATTCTTTCATTTCAACTCTTGATCTACATAACAGAAATCTCCGAAAATTGTGCAGTGCCCGCCTCCGACAATGTTGTTCAAGCTTTGAGGGGCCTTCTCGAGAAAGAAGAAGAACTCTTCGAGCAGCTCGAGAAGAATGTTAAAGTGGGTGTGTCTGGGAGATCTTTGTTGGCGGTTACGCACATATTCAAGCTTGCTCGTCAAATAGTATAGTACAAATGTTGTAGAGAGCCCTAGTGTCCGAAAATGTATTGAATAAAACAGCGAACCTTTCTTAACAAGCACACCCTCCGCAGCAGACGCAGCAGCCAGCGCTGAAATCACCGCATCCCGAAGGGAATACCAGTCAACTTGGTAGTAGTGTGATGTTGATCGGTCGTCAGTGGAAGCGAAGACTCAGGTTCGCTTATAGGATTAGCAAGTGGACAACTGAAGATACCAAGGAATACCGACTCGTTCATTCGAACGGATCGATCATCGAAGGTGAGGCAAGTCTGCAGAAATTTTATCACATCCCCCTCTCGAACACACCTTCAGGTTTTTATGTGAGACTGCGACTCGGTAGATTTCAGCAAACAGCCCTCACAGGTGCGTCACTTTGAATTCCTGAAATTTGAGCTCTTCTGTCTACTATATCGACAGCCATACAGAAGCGTCTGTATAATCAAGTAGGAGTAACGAAGAAACCATTCGATCATCAATCTTGCGAATTAGAATAGCTTGGACCTCATGCACAGGAGCCGTCTCCGATGAACCATAATCCCCAATAGCCGTATTCTCCATGGAGAATGAGATGATCAGCACGGCTTCATATGTTCTGTAGTGTAGTTGTGATTTGATCCTCTACAGGTATCAATGAGCAAGTGAAGTAGTACTCAACGGGCAGATCATGTACTCGCTTCCCTGCACCTTGAGGGGAGCAACCCAGCTATGAAAGGAAATCATTCAGATGACTCGAACTAGTAGTATGACAGGCTGGAGCAAATTAACGTACTTTGTCTTTGAAGTTTTGGAAGGAGCGGCAGTCACCCCCGTCCCAGTCAACAACATCCTGAGCAAACCAGGTGATGAGTCCGCCCAGTGTAAATACAAAGAGAGGCCTGCACAAGCAGTGGAGTTTGGTTTGGCCGATGAGTGCGTTGACGATCGGACCTTCCCTGTCAGATGGAGGCGAAGGGTCATGTTTGTCTATAGTTCCTGGCGTGTACCGCGGCAGGAGATTAACCCTCATGCTACAAGAGACTCGCTCCAGCTCTCTGAAAGATGCGAAGATCCCGGCGAAGACAGCTTATCTTGACTGTTGGAATGCTTGTAGTCTGATGCAGTGACAGAATATCTCGGAAACTCGCTGTTGTGTTGCCAAAGCAGTCTCTGCTGCTCATCGCGTTCCCAGGAAAATTGGCTAAATCTTTGGCTCCAATGGAAACCCACCGTGGAGGTGAACCCATCATCACCGTTCAAGGCATTGCTTACAGTTGATCATCAAGCCTACGTCGCTCAGATTATGGCAGGTGAAGGGAGTATAGCTATTGCTGCCCTCCCTATTTGTATCATCCAACTCAAAACCTTATTGTCGACTATATGTCCTTTTTCATCTGCCCATTCCTAGTCAAAAGCGCTGTTGCGCACCTTTGAGCTTCGATAGAGGGATCCTTTCTTCACCTCCTGGAACCAGATTATCATCTCACCAGCCATCTCATGGAGCTTTGCACATTCTCAGGGGATCTGTGCGACTATATCGAGCAGATCACTGAACATCGTCCACCCGCACTTAAAATGTTGTTCACGCTCTGCGGGGACTTCTTGAGAAACAAGAAGAGGTCTTTGAGGAACTCGAGCAGCGTGCGGCGGCTTACTCAAGAGCTGACGAATGTTGGCCGGCGGTTGAGAACATGTTCAAGCTTGTTCGTCCACAGTCAATGCTAAAGACACCTACTTGCCCATTCGAATAGATCGATCCTCGAAGACAGGAGTTAGTCAGAGTAGGTACGTCAACAATTCAGGACGGATTCCGCTGACATAGGAAATTATTGAGCTTGAACCCCAGCCTATTTGAGATTGTGGACGGAAAGTCAAAAATGAGAATCACGTCCTTGTATAAGTAGGACCAACCAGAAATCAGTTCCTTGGAATTGGGCTTGGAATACACCGACATCGTCCTGACTCCTGGGGCCGGCTAATCGAGTTGAGATCATCAGTAACATGGAGGGGATTAACTGCTTCCATTATTGAGACATTCTGAGCGTGCCTGCTTTTGGAGCGGAGTCGGAATACGGACCGATAAAGCTGATAAGCGCACAGGCCAGCTGAGGTTCGATCTCTTTACTCTTCTGCAGATCATCTCCATGTCGTCGTACTTTGCCAACTCCAGGGACTTTGCTATCAACAAGCTAACCCTCAACAACTACATCTCGGAAGGCGATGGTAAGTGAATAGTTGCGTCTGGTTCGGTACGCGCAACAAACTGACTTTGTTCCGACGATAAGCACTCCAATATCTGCACAAGCACTCGGCTACTAGTGCCATGCACGACTCAGAAGAGCGATACCCTCCTCCTCTGTGCCACGAAGGTACTCGCGAGGTCGTCATATCCCGGATCGAGGGGTGGTATGGGTTCGAAATCCCACCGGAGAAGAAGATCATGTGGGTTCATGCCCCTGCAGGCTACGGGAAGACTGCTGTGGCAGGGACGGTGTCGAAGAAGATGGAGAGCCGTACGGACCTCGACTTCAACCCCGTCGGGGCTACGTTCTTCTTCTGGAGGACGTCCCCAGAACGCAACAGCCCTGCGCGCTTTATCATCACCTTGGCGTATCAGTTTACCATATCCATCCCCGAGCTCGCTCCTCACATCGAAGCAGCGGTGAAGCGTAATCCCATGGTCCTCAACAAAGCGCTCGAAGTTCAACTCATGAAGCTCATCGTCGAGCCGTTCAAATCCCTCGGCGAGCTCGACAATATGCCCCACCGACTGGTGATCATCGACGGACTCGACGAGTGCATCAACTCGGACCAGCAGTCGCGCGTCGAGAAGCAGTATGCAGAGGATCAAGAGCGCGTTCAGGCTCGCGTCCTCGACCTCATTCTGGCGCTTCATTCCCATCACCTTCCCCTATGCTTCCTCATCCTCAGCCGGCTAGAACCATGGATCAAGCAACACATCGGGTCCAGGTCGTTTCAATCCATCACGGAGACCTTGGATCTTTACCAAGTCGGAGATCATATGAAGGACATGGATAAATTCGTCAGGGATGAACTAGGTCGAATCGCAGAGCAGTTGGACCCAGGACCAGGCGATGACGAAGAGTGGCCAGGGGAATATACCGTCGGAGTCTTCTTGGGGAGAACTGGCGGGCACATGCTCTACGCGGCCACCGTTATTCGTCACATCGACGACCCATACGACGATCCTCGACAACGACTGCAAGATATTCTCGACGGCGAGTTCAATTCCACACAAGACCTCAGCTGCTCGACTTCTTTCTCTTCCCTTCACGAACTCTACCGCCAAATCTTACGGTCATGCCCCCAAGCGAATCGGGCCACCATGGGCAGGGTACTTGAAGAGATACTGGCGGCTGGACATCTGTTCTACCGTGGGGACGTCCCTGCTGCTCTCGACATCCTCGATCGCCTCTCCGGGCGACCGCCAGGTCGTGGAATCAAGACCCTCCGACCTCTTCACGCCGTGATATGCCTGTCCCGCAACAATCCTCGAATCTTCGGCGATTCACCGTTTTTTTATCATTCTTCATTCGCCGAATTCTTGAAGGATCAGTCTCAACCCTTGCCAGACGTCACAATCAACGTGCAGAAGGGTCTCAGCAGGGTGCTTGCAGGTTGTTTAAAGGCAATGTCGGCGATAACCATAGATGTTCAGGTCCGAGAGGAACACGTCAGATTTTCCCTGGGTAATTGGCCGGGTCTTTGGCGGCAATGTGAACCCATCCCTGACGTTGACCTATCATCACACCTCAAGGCATTGCTTGCAACTGATCTCACAGCTTGCTTTGTTCAGACTATGATGGACGACGGGCATTTGGATGGTTTGTTTCATTGCCTCTACGGTCTGTACCATCCAATCCGGAACCTTATCGTCCACGACAAGCGGTTTCCCTTTTATCTCCTCCTCGTCAGGGATGTAGTCTCGCATGTTCGATCTTCGGTGGAAGCATGCTTTAAGCACGTCCTCAATCCAGAGTATTTCACCAAAAATCGCATAAATCGCTTCATTCTTTCAAAGCACTTGTTGGCCTACATATCAGAAATCTCCGACAGTGATGCATGGCCCGCCTCCGACAATGTTGTTCAAGCTTTGAGGGGTCTTCTCGAGAAAGAAGAAAACCTCTTCAAGCAACTCGAGGAGGGTGTCAAAGAGCATTGGCGAAGTTTGTTGGCGGTTAGGCACATGTTCGAGCTCGTTCGTCAAACAGTATAGTACAAATGTTATAGAGAGCCCCAGTGTGCGACAATGTCTTGAATAAAAGAGCGAACCTTTCCTATCAAGCGCATTCTCTGCAGCAGACGCAGCAGCCAACGCTGAAACCATCATTGGAGCAATCCGTTTGAATAAGTAGCAGAGGAAAAGGGGATACTGTAGAGCAAGAGAAAGCATATGGCTAATAACATAGAACCAGAGGGATACAGAGAAAGAGAGGAATGTCTGATCGATGACGACCATAATGATAAATACAGAAAGCGAAGCAGGCTCGGAACTGCAGCTACTAGCAATAGTCAATGAATCCAAATCCAAGTTACTTTCACTCAGGCCCAGTGGAGTGATTAACCTGTGCTTGAGCGGTGCCGAAACCTCACTGAGCCTGCCAGCGCGGATCACTGCCTGCTAAAACCGAGGACCGTGCGCTGAATTTCATCGATTCTGATCTCATCCACCTACGATCACCATGTCGGGTGTGTCCCTCTTCAATAACGCTAGAAACTTCAAAGCAAATAACACCACCTTCAACTTGAGCGTCTCAGACGGTGATGGTAAGTGACATATACCCGTACTCTCAGCAGGGTAGATAAACAGTATTATTGCTGTTGTCGTCCCGCAGCACTTCAATATTTACACAAGCACTCAGCCACCGGTGCTATGCACGACTCAGAAGAGCGATACCCACCACCTCTGTGCCACGAAGGTACCCGCGAGGTCGTCATATGCCGGATCGAGGTTTGGTATCGGTTCGAAATCCCACCAGAGAAGAAGATCATGTGGGTCCACGCCCCGGCAGGCTACGGGAAGACTGCTGTGGCAGGCACGGTTTCGAAGAAGATGGAGAGCCGTATAGACCTAAGCTTTAACCCGGTTGGAGCCACATTCTTCTTCTGGAGGACGTCTCCAGAGCGCAATAACCCCACGCGCTTCATCATCACCCTGGCGTATCAGTTCACCATATCCATCCCCGAGCTTGCTCCTCACATCGAAGCGGCGGTGAAGCGAGATCCCATGGTCCTCAACAAAGCGCTTGAAGTTCAGCTCGTGAAGCTCATCGTCGAGCCGTTCAAATCTCTCGGCGAGCTAGACAATATACCGCATCGCCTGGTTATCATCGACGGACTCGACGAGTGCATCATCTCTGACCAGGAGTCGCGCGTCGAAAAGCAGTACGCTGAAGATCAAGAACGTGTTCAGGTCCGGGTCCTCGAGCTCATCCGCACACTCCATTCCCACAAGCTCCCTCTCTGTTTCCTCATTCTCAGCCGGCCGGAACCATGGATAAAGCGGCATATCGAATCCAAGTCCTTTCAATTCATCACGGATACCTTGGACCTTTACCAAGTCGGAGATCACTTGAAGGACGTGGAGAAATTCGTCAGAGACGAACTAGCTCGTATCGCAGAGGGCTTGGATCCACAACTAGGCGACGATGAAGAGTGGCCAGAGGATTACACCATGAAACTCTTCCTGCAAAGAACTGGCGGGCACATGCTCTACGCTGCCACCGTTATTCGTCACATCGACGACCCATACGACGACCCACGTCAACGACTACAAGATATACTCGACGGCGAGTTCAATTCCACTCAAGACCTCACCCACTCGACTCCTTTCTCCTCCCTTCACGAACTCTATCGCCAAATCCTACGGTCATGCCCCCAAGCAAATCGGGCCACCATGGTCGGCGTTCTTGAAGAAGTACTCACAACTAGATATTCATTCCAGCCCAGAATCAAAGTCCACGCTGCTTTGAATGTCCTCGATCGCCTCTTCGGGCGACCACCTGGTCGTGGCATGAAGGCCCTTCGACCTCTTCACAGTGTGATACGCCTGTCTGGCGAAGATCCTGGAAGTTCCAGCGATTCACTCTTTTTCTATCGTTCTTCGTTTGCAGAATTCTTGAAGGATCAGTCTCAACTCTTCCCAGGAGTCACACTCAATTACCAGAAGATTTCTGGCAGGTTGCTTCTGGGGTGTTTAAAGTCACTCTCGGCGATAACCCTGGACGGCCAGGTCTGCGAGCAGCACGTCAGGTTCTCCCTGGATCGCTGGTCGCTTTTTTGGATCAAATCAAATCCTATCGCAGACCCTGACCCATCATCATACCTCAAGGCGTTGCTTGCAACTGATCTCACAGCTTGCTTCGTTAAGAGTGTGATTGCCCCTGGGATTGCGGAACACGGTATGATTTATTGCCTCCACCAATTGTACCATCCGACCCAAAACCTTATCGTCCGCGACACGCCATTTTCCGTTTGTGCGCCCCTCGTCCAAGACGGACTCGCGCATCTTCGATCTTCAATGGACGCATGCTTCCGGCACGTTTTGGATCCAGAGTGTCACACGGTCACCGGTAATACCATGTGGTTTGCCGCCATTCCAGGTCCCTTGTCTTACTATATTTCACAAATCTCTGAACATCGTGATGTGCCCGCTTTCGACAATCTTGTTCAAGCTTTGAGGAGCCTACTCGAGAAAGACGAATGGCTCTTCACGGAACTCGAGGACGCGGTGCATTCAATGGCGTCTGGGAGTGAGCAAGCGGTTTTGGACATGTTCAAGCGTGCTCGTCAGGACGTCGAATAGTATAGTACATAGTCATAATTCATACCGAGCTTTGGCGTCCGACGATGTATTTAAACAAAATAGCAAACCCTTCCTATTCACGCACACGCTCCGTAGCATACGCCGCAGCCAACGCAGAAATCACCGCATCTCGAAGGAAATACCAGCCCGGATAGTAGACTTCATCTTTGCGGATGTGGACCCAGAGTCAAAGGGAGCAGTACCAAAAAATTTTTTTTTTTCAAAGGACATGAACTGGTACATTCGAACGGATCGATCCTCGAAGATAAGGCAAATACCTGGTGAAATTTTATCACGTCCCTCCTCCCAGACACGCCTTCAAGTTTTTATATGACACTGCAACTCGGCAGATTTCTGGAGACAGTCCTCGCGCGTGATCAAAGGCTGCAAGGATCGAGTTCTGCGTCGTTTCATATCCCTGAAATTCGAGCTCTTCTGTCTATCATATTGACAGCCACATAGAGGTGTCTGTGAACTTAAGCAGGACTAACGAAGAAAGTATTCGATCATCAATCTTGCGAATTAGAATGGCTCGGACCTCATGCGCAGGAACTGTCCTCAATGAACCACAACCACCAATAGCCACATTTTCCCTGGATAATAAAATGATCAGCACGGCCTTGTGACATCGAACAGGCTTGGGATGACGATGCGACGGACCCATGAAACGCACGAATGTGGACTTGGAAATGGAGCATGGACATCAGCGGGAGTGGAAGAACAAATCTTCATACCGTCATCGCCATATCGTAGGTTCTATAGTTGTGATTCGGTCCTCTACAAGTATCAATGAGCAAGTGAAGGAAAAACGCAATGGGCAGATCACGTACTCGTTTCCCTGAACCTTGAGGGGAGAAACCCTATGAAGGAAATCCATTAGACGACTCGAAATAGTTAAGAGCGGCAGCTACCCTCGTCCTATTAATAGTTCGAGATTGGGCTCGCGATACACCGACATCATCCGGACTCCTAGGGCCGACTCATTGAGTTGAGAACATAGGTGCCAAGGATTCAGGACCCGGGCATCACGGCTTGGAAGAAGATAGACGTCCGTTCGTCTTCGAGCCTCCAAAGCTACTATGCTAAGGTATGACGCGTTGTGTTCATGTAGTTGTATGGGGAAGTACACTTGTCTTGTGGAACGTTTCTAGGATTGTGAAGAGGCTTTTATGATGTTGATAATGTTGCCGCTTGTGAATGCTGTTCCAATTAAAGTGAAAGGGGGAGAGGACACATACCGTCGTGCTGCATCGAGGGAACCCCGGCTGCCAACTTGCTTACTTGAGCGCATCGACACATCGTTTGAGGAGACGGTTAGACCCTTGATCTAAGCAGATTGAGAGTTCTTTAAAGTTAGTAACAGGTCGGAATAAAGCCCAAATTCTCATGCAGGATGGCAGTGCACCGGGCGTCGTGATCCAGCTTCACTTTATACTTACAACCTTACCGTTTGATTGATTTTGAAGCTAGGCGACGCCGTGAAAGACACTATTCCAGCAAAAAATCAGATGGTGCTATGAGTTTTGGGGGTGAGTTTCCTGGACGGGTATAACATGGGCTGGAGGGGATTGATTGCTTGCATTATGTTCAAGTATTGGCAATGTTCATGCGATAGTCACTAAGAACTCAGTGATTGACACAAATGGACGATTGCAGAAGCCCTGGCGCCAGAATACAACTCCATAGAGGATAAAAAGGGGAGCAGCCATGGAGGGAACGAAAGAGAGTTTGAGAGCGCTCCCGGAGCGGAGTCGGAATACGGGCCGAGAAGCTTCTGTCTCGGCGGCGGCGACTGATGAGTGAACAGGCCAGCTGGGTTTGATCTCTTTCTTCTGCAGATCATCTCCATGTCATCATACTTTGCCAACTCCAGGGACTTTGCTATCAACAAGCTAACGGTCAGCAACAACATCTCGGAAGGCGATGGTAAGTAAATCGTTGCGTCTGCTTCAGTGCGCGCGCCGATCTGACAGTTTTCTAACGATAAGCGCTCCAATATCTGCACAGACACTCGGCTACGAGTGCCATGCACGACTCGGAAGAGCGGTACCCTCCGCCTCTGTGCCATGAAGGCACTCGCGAGGCCGTCATATGCCGGATCGAGGGATGGTATGGGCTCGAAATCCCGCCGGAGAAGAAGATCATGTGGGTTCATGCCCCTGCAGGCCACGGGAAGACGGCTGTGGCAGGAACGGTATCGAAGAAGATGGAGAGCCGTACGGACCTCGACTTCAACCCCGTCGGGGCCACGTTCTTCTTCTGGAGGACGTCGGAAGAACGCA
The DNA here is from genome assembly GCA_004126415.1 of Candolleomyces aberdarensis. Taxonomy (NCBI): domain Eukaryota; kingdom Fungi; phylum Basidiomycota; class Agaricomycetes; order Agaricales; family Psathyrellaceae; genus Candolleomyces; species Candolleomyces aberdarensis. Next base: position 87,509 of record SDEE01000091.1, read on the forward strand.
ACAGCCCGGCGCGCTTCATCATCACCCTGGCGTACCAGTTCACCATGTCCATCCCCGAGCTCGCTCCTCACATCGAAGCAGCGGTGAAGCAAAATCCCATGGTCCTCAACAAAGCGCTCGAAGTTCAGCTCATGAAGCTCATTGTCGAGCCGTTCAAATCTCTCGGCGACCTAGACAATATGCCGCATCGCCTGGTTATCATCGATGGACTCGACGAGTGTATCAACTCGGACCAGCAGTCGCGAGTCGAGAAGCAGTACGCGGAGGATCAGGAACGCGTTCAGGTCCGGGTCCTCGAACTCATTCGCGTTATTCATTCCCACAACCTTCCCCTATGCTTCCTCATTCTCAGCAGGCCAGAACCGTGGATCAAGCAGCACATCGAGTCCAGGTCATTTCAACACATCACAGAGACCTTGGACCTTTACGAAGTCGGAGATCTTTGGGGGGACGTGGAGAAATTCGTCAGGGACGAACTAGCTCGTATCGGAGAGACCTTGGACCCACAGCTAGGCAACGACGAAGAGTGGCCTGGGGAAGATATCGTGAAGCACTTCTTGCGGAAAGCCGGCAGCCACATGCTCTACGCCGCCACCGTTATCCGTCATATCGACAACCCATACGACAATCCACGCCAACTGCTGCAAGATATTCTCAAGAGCAAGTTTAATTCCACTCAAGACCTCACCCACTCGACTTCTTTCTCCTCCCTTCACGAACTCTACCGCCAAATTTTACGGTCATGCCCCCCAAAAAATCGGGCCACCATGATCGGGGTACTTGAAGAATTACTGGCGGCTGGACGTAAATTCCAATATGCAGGGAAGGTCCACGCTGCTTTCAACATCCTCGATCGACTCTCCGGGCGAGCACCTGGTCGTGGAATCAGAGCCCTCCGACCTCTTCACGCTGTGATACGTCTGTCTGGCGACGATGATAGGAGGCCCGGCGATTCACCCTTTTTTTATCATTCTTCATTTGCCGAATTCTTGACGGATCAGTCTCAGCCCTTGCCAGACGTCACAATCAACGTTCAGAAGGGTCTCAGCAGGTTGCTTGCGGGGTGTTTAAACGCTCTGTCGGCAATAACCATAGATGCTCAGGTCTGCGAGGAACACGTCCAATTTTCCCTGGAATCATGGCCGAGGATTTGGCAGCGATGGATACGCAGCGCAGACGCTGACCCATCATCACACCTCAAGGCGTTGCTTGCAACTGATCTCACAGCTTGCTTTGTTCAGAATGTGATGGGCAATGGGATCAATGGTTTGTTGTCTTGCCTCAACGGTTTGTACCATCCGACTCACAACATCATCACCTATGACATGTCACTTTCCGTTTGTACAACCCTTGTCGAAGACGTACTCTCGCATGTCCGATCTTCAATGGACGCATGCATGCGGCACGTCCTAGGCCTAGATCCCGAGTGGTTCTCCAGTCATCGCGTAAATCCTGCCCTTTGCTTATATCTCTATATGATAGAAATGTCGAAACATCATCCGGTGCTCGCTTTCGACAATGCTGTTCAAGCTTTGAAGGGCCTTCTCGAGACACAAGAAAGGCTCTTCAAGGAACTCGAGGAGCTTGTTGAAGAGCATGTGATAGTGTTTGACTCCATAGTGGACGGCGAGGGGCGGGCGGTTATGGACATGTTCAAGCTTGTTCGTCAGGATGTCGAATAGTATAGCGCAATGTTATACTGAGCTTTAGCGTCCGACAACGTATTTTAATTAAATAGCCAACCTTTCCTACCAAGCACTCTCTCTACGGCGGAAGCCTCAGCCAACGCTAAACTCACCGCATGGTCCACATCCCGAAGGGAATACCAGTCCGAGTAGTCAACTTGGTACTAGCGAGTGATGTGGATCCGTAGTCAAAGGAAGTGAAGACGCACGTTCGCTTATAGAGCCGGCGAATCCACAGGTGGAGATACCATGGAATATCTATTGGTTCATTCGAATCGGTCGATCATAGAAGGTAAGGTAAGTCTGCAGAAATTTCATCAAATCCCCCTTCTCAAACAAACCTTTGAATTTTTATGTGACGGTGCAACTCAGCAGATTTCTGTAGACAGTCCTCATGCATATCATCAAAGGCTGCAAGGATCGAGTTTCGCATCACTTCGAATCAATGAAATTTGAGACCTTCTGCTTATCATAGCGACAGCCATACAAACCAGTCGGTAAATTGAGAAGAAGTTGTAACGAAGAACACACGCGATCAGCGATTTCTCGAATTAGAATGCCCCGGACATTATACGCAGGCACCGTCTTTTATGAACCACAACCCAGTAGCCGTATTTTCTCCGGAGAATTAAACGGTCAGCATGGCTTGGTGACATGCAACAGGCTTGCGACGACAACGCGACGTACCCAGTAAACGCACGAATGCAGACCTTGGAAATGGAGGCCATGATGGAAATCAGCGGGAGTGGAAGAGCACATCCTCATCCCGTCATCGCCATATCGCAGGTTCTGTAGTTGTGATTCGATCCTCTACAGGCATCAATGAGCAAGTGAAGAGAGAGCTCAATTCACGTACTTGTTTCCCTGGACCTTGAGCGGAGCAACCCTATGAAAGGAAATCCATTGAACGATCCGAACTTATGGTGGCAAGCTGGAGCAAATGAATGTACCCTGTCTTGAAAATCTTTGAAGGAGTACCAGCGACAATCCACGTTCCGTGTACACCGCCCCAGAGTCCCTAACCATGATCGCCGTAAGTTGGATTCGATCCTCGAAGAACTGTAAACGGCTCGTACCCCGTCATCGCACGTCCACAAACCATTGTCTACCGCTGAGCTTTACCACTTACACCGGGCATAGATACAGGAGTGGTGCTCAGCAAAGCACAAAACGGAGGAGGGGCGACCACGTCTACTACAAAACTATTTGACAGTATCCCTCGCTCCAACAGCTGCTGCAGGATGGACATCTGGGAGGGGTCTCGTCAGGTCGGCAGCCCTGGTAGGGGCCGGGTTGAAGGGGCCGGAATCCCCACACTCAACCTTTGGTGGTCAGTTGATTGGCCTTCTCCGACCTGTGAGCTCACACACTGGCTTCTTGAACTCACACCTGGCTTCTTAAAGGGCCGTGCGCTTGATGCCCTTAGTCCTTATCTATTGGGATGTGCGCTTGATGTCATCAATCCTTATCTCTTCCACCTACCACCATGTCGAGTGTTTCCTACTTCAATAACGCTAGAAACTTCGAAGCAAATAACACCACCTTCAACGTGAGTGCGTACGTATCGGGCACTGATGGTAAGTAAGAGGTACCTGTACTCTAGGCAGGGTAGATGAACGGTATTGCTGTTGTCGTCCCGCAGCGCTTCAATACCTCGAAAACCACTCGGCGACCAGCGCTATGCACGACTCGGAAGAGCGATACCCACCGCCTCTGTGCCACGAAGGTACTCGCGATGTCGTCATATGCCGCATCGAGGGGTGGTATGGGTTCGAAATCCCACCCGAGAAGAAGATCATGTGGGTACATGCCCCTGCAGGCTACGGCAAGACTGCTGTGGCAGGGACGGTGTCAAAGAAGATGGAGACCCGTACGGACCTCGACTTCAACCCGGTCGGGGCTACGTTCTTCTTCTGGAGGACGTCTCCGGAACGCAACAGCCCTGCACGCTTCATCATCACCTTGGCGTATCAGTTCGCCATATCCATCCCAGAGCTCATTCCTCACATCGAAGCGGCGGTGAAGCGTCATCCCATGGTCCTCAAGAAAACACTCGAAGTTCAGCTCATGAAGCTCATCGTCGAGCCGTTCAAATCCCTCGGCAAGCTTGATACGCCCTATCGCCTGGTTATCGTCGACGGACTCGACGAGTGCATCAACTCGAACGAGCAGTCGGGCGTCCAAAAGCAATACGCGGAGGATCAAGAACGCGTTCAGGTTCGCGTCCTCGAACTCATCCGCACTCTACAATCGCACAATCTTCCCCTATGCTTCCTCATTTTCAGCAGGCCGGAACCATGGATCAAGCGGTACATCGAATCCGGGTCCTTTCAATCCGTCACAGAGACCTTGGACTTTTACCGACTCGGAGATCATATGAAGGACGTGGAGAAGTTCGTCAGGGACGAACTCGCTCGTATCGCACAAAGCTTGGATCCACAGCCAGACGATGACGAAGAGTGGCCTGGGGAAGATCTCGTGAAGCACTTCTTGCGGAGAGCTGGTGGCCACATGCTCTACGCCGCCACCGTAATTCGTCATATCGACGACCCATACGACGACCCACTCCGACGACTGCAAGACATTCTTGGCTATCGGGTCAACTTCAATTCCGCCCCAGACCTTACCCATTCGACTCCATTCTCCTCCCTTCATGAGCTCTACCGCCAAATCTTACGGTCATGCCCCCAAGCAAACCGGGCTACAATGGTTGAGATACTTGAAGAATTACTCGCGCTTGAAGGGGGGGGCCCTTTCGGACACCAAGGTCTCCACTGCCGTCCACATGTCCGATCGCCTCACCGGRSKWGTGCCTGGTCGTGGTTTATGAGCTCCCCCACGAATTTGTTGATAGATGGAGAAGCGAGGAACGAAGTTGCCAAAATCACTGCGCAGCCGTCTCCCTTCAGGCTTATCGAGGTTATGGACAATTTGCCTTGTTCTTTGTGATATACTTCCCAATGTTTCTTGTTGCCCTCCGGGCTTTCGACCTTAATGGCTTCCCCAAGGAGTCGTGCGGTTATAGTCAAAGTCTTCAGCGTAGACAGGCCGTTCAAGAACACCAAATCGTCCATGGAGTTAAGCCGACGAAGCGTGAGGTCCACCGCCACCAGCGCCGGCATTTGGACGAAGGCGGGCATCATGTATTCTTCCAAGGGAGACCTCATCTTCAGCTCTCGCAGCTGTGGTGCTCTTGAGGCGAGGCCGTTCAGAAGCGATGGAAGCGACCATTTGGCTAAAGGCCCATACCACAAGTCGTACGAGAAGTCGTCAATGTCGAGCGTTCGGAGGCGTGGCATGGGTTGGAGAAACGCGATCGAATGGGGCACTCTGATTGACCCAACCCGCAGGTGCAGCACTTTTGGGAAAAGCACGGCCGGTCGAGAAGGAAGCTGGAATAAGAAGAAGAGCCAGTGTGCAGTGATGTCACCCTCAACGGTCATGTCCGATAGGCATATGGGAACTGGGGTCAACCTCAGTATCAATGTCTTCGGGGCATAGATACGGATACGTGACCATGGATCGACCTTTGTTAGAGATTCCAAAGAGTCAAGACTCCCCGCTTCAACTTTCACGATATGAGGAGTACTGACCTCGAGCTTGAATGTGCCTTCCTTTGGGAGGAGGTTCAAAATTGCGCAGATGTGCGTGTCGCGCCAAATAAGGTCGGTGCTCGCGTTGAAAAATGTGCGTGAAACTGTGGCCAGCTGGGTTAAGGCCTTCCTGGTTCCCTTACTACTTCGTGCTGGCGGGAGGCGCGCGGCGAAGTGATCGACGATCATGCTTGTAAGCTCTTGTATTCTGAGCACCCGAGACGCAGCACGCGTTGCTCGAGGCGAGGCGACCTTGAGTTCTATTGAAAACCGTTTTAGCATTATTTGAAGACGATGAATCCAGCCGGATCTTACTGTTGCCCGTTTTCAGTTTAGCAGTTTGAAAGAACCCTACCCGCATTTGGTCGTTCACTGCCATATACAGGATTCCTTTGATCAAGCTTCCAAGTTTACGAGGTCGCAAAGAGATACAGCGGTTCTGAATTTTGTTGAAAGCCAGGAAGTTGGGCTGACGCATGCGGCATGTATATACATACCAAATCTTTGTGACACAGTCGAGCTTGAATAGAAGTGGATCGTGACACCTTCATGACAGTCACAAGCCTACAAACGACGGGTTTCAGAATGTTTGGGTCAACGTTCGTCCGAAGACTTACGATCGTTAGCATACATTACTGATAATTGAACCTGTTATGCTCACCTTAGCTTAAAACCTTCGCCAGAATAGAAGTCGCCAAGTCAAATCTTGCTCACACAGGCACCACGACGCCAAGTCCACCAAAAGACAAGAAAAATAGATAAGATTCGATGATCAAGATACTCCTAGAAATACAACAACTTGATGATGGCTACTTAAGTATTTAGTTACACAATAACTAATTGCATAAATTCGACGGACGATTGACGAGGAGCACAGAGCCCAATAAAAAAGCAACTGCACGACAACCAAAGGGACAAGGGATGGGCGGATGGGGGGGTATGACGATGCCAAGCAAACTCGATGGAAGCAATAATAACAGAATGGAAACCRGGACGGCCAAGAGGAGACAGTGAGGAGACAGAAAGACGTCGACGATGACGAACCCAACAAACCCTTCACAACCACAACCAACACCGACGGGAATTCCAGCGCAAATCCACCGAAATCCGACCGATTGCCAAGAGGACAGGAAGGCAGAAAGAGGGTTCGTAGCGTTGTAAAATCCCCTTAAGCAGTCTCAGCGACCTTCTTCTTGATAACCTCAACGACTGCGGGTTCTGCGAGCGTGCTGAGATCTCCGAGTTGGTCGGCTTCGCCTGCGACGATCTTGCGCATGATACGGCGCATGATCTGTTAATGAGAAACAGAGTCAGTAACGAATTCAAATAGATAGCCGCCCGGACCGTCAAAGACAGACGCCACGGGAAAAGGAAGATGACCGGGAAGACAAACGCACCTTTCCGGAACGCGTTTTGGGCAGATCGGGAACGAGGTAGATACGCTTGGGTGCAGCGAACGGGCCGATGACTTTGCGGACCTGGAGGACGAGTTCTTTGGTGAGGGTAGCTTCACTCCCGGGCTCGAACTTGAATTCAGGCTTCAAGGTGACGAATGCATAGACGGCCTGGCCGGTAAGCTCATCAGCAGTACCGATAACTAGCGAAGTTACAAGTCAGACCCGGGTATGCGAGAGATAAGATGGGAAAGACTAACCGGCGGTCTCAGCAACACCAGGGTGCATGATGAGGGCAGACTCGATCTCAGCGGTAGAGAGACGATGGCCAGAGACGTTGATAACATCTAGTCATAGTTCATTAAAATCGTCGCCGAAGAGAAGGGGGAAGAATAGGGGGAACATACCATCAACACGTCCTTTAATCCAAATGTAGCCGTGGTCATCACGAGCAGCACCATCTCCAGTGTAGAAGTACCCAGGGTATGGCTGCGAAGAACACCAGGTCAATCGAGGGGTAAGATTAGCGCGGAAACATTAGCTCACCTTCATGTAAGTATCAAGGTATCGGTTATGATCCTGGTAGATCGTTCGTGCAATTGAGGGCCAAGGAGTCTTCAAGCAGAGGACACCTTCGACATTATTGCCATGAAGCTCCTCGCCAGTGGTGGGGTTCAAGATAGCAGGCTCGATACCGAAGAAGGGTACAGTAGCAGAGCCGGGCTTGGTCTCAATAGCACCGGGGAATGGAGTGACAACGATAGAGCCAGTCTCGGTTTGCCTAGACGCGACGTCAGGTAAAGAATCGTCCACATTTCCTAGATCTACTCACCAGAAGGTATCCACAATAGCGCACTCCGTCTTGCCGACATGCTCATTGTACCAGTGCCAGGCCTCCGGGTTGATGGGCTCGCCAACGCTTCCAAGAACACGGAGAGTGCTCAAATCGTGCTTCTCGACGTGTTGATGGCCCAAGCGCCTGAGAAGACGGATGGCGGTGGGCGCAGAGTAGAACTGGGTGAGCTTGTGCTTCTCAACGGTCTCCCAGTATCGAGAGGGGGTGGGGTATACAGGAGTCGACTCGAACACGGTGGTGGTGACTCCAAGAGCGAGAGGTCCGTAGACAATGTAGCTGAAGAAATGTAAGCGATCTCATTGGCCAAATCGAGGAATGTATGACGTACGTGTGGCCGGTAATCCAACCGACATCAGCCATGCAAGCGAACCTATCGTCGGGGTGGACGTCGAAGACGTATTTGACGGTGAGGGCGGCGCAGAGGAGGTATCCACCGGTGGTATGAACGACACCCTTAGGCTTTCCAGTCGAACCAGAAGTCTGATAAAATGAAAAGTCTTATCAGTAAGAATTCGACTGGCTTCAAAAGTCGACTCACGTAGAGAATGAAGAGAGGGTCCTCCGAAGACATGATTTCCGGAGGGCAGTAGTTGGGGACCTTGAGGACCTCCTCGTGCCACCAGGCATCACGACCAGCCTTCCATGGAATCTCACTTCCAGTCCTCTTCAAGACCAACACCTTCTCAATGTTGGGGCACTCGGAAACAGCAGCGTCGGCGATCCTCTTGAGGGCAATGGTTTTGCCGCCACGCTTGCCTTCGTCGGATGTGATAAGGACTCGGCACTTGCAATCTTGCATACGGTCGCGGAGGGACTCTGCCGAGAACCCAGCGAAGACGACAGAGTGGACGGCGCCAATACGAGCGCAGGCAAGGAAAGCGGCGACGGCGTGCCATGTCATGGGGAGGTAGACCGAGACAGTGTCACCCTTTTTGACGCCCCAAGACTTGAGGACGTTGGCGACGCTGCAAACTTCGCGGAAGAGTTCGGCGTAGGAGATTTCGCGACCCTCACCAGGCTCGTCGGCCTCGTAGATGATAGCGGTCTACACGGAGGATCGTTAGATCGGGTAACGTTGAATAGAGATAGGACGACGGACCTTGTTCGGGTACTTGTACGCCCAACGATCAACACAGTTGTACGAAGCGTTCAAACCGCCTTCGGGGAACCAGACGATGTCGCCATTATCAAACGACCCAGATCGGACTGTGTGGAATGGTCGATCCCAGTACAAGAGCTCGTGAGCCCTCTGAGTCGATGTCAGTCTCGTTGTCGTCGTCGTCGTCGAATGAACACTACCTTTGCCCACCACTTATCAGACTCATGGCCGACGGTGTCCTTGTGTGCAAGCTTGTAGGCGTCAATGTGAGGCCCAACATGGGGGGTCTTGGGACCGTTCTTGACACGGTGTGCGACGGGGTGGATGGTGGGTTTGACAGATTCCTCAGCCATTGCAGTAGAAAAGGGGGGAGGAGGAGGAGGGAGATGGAGATGGAGAGCTGATGTGGAGGACCCCGCCCTTTAACTGGATTGTTAGACTTCCTTATGGGTCCGATCGTATGACCATTCCGGCATTGCTTGGCGTACGATTGCGGCTTCGGGCCTAATAAACTCCTCCCCGTGCGGAGGGATGAAAGATGAGGTGGGCCGATCAAGCCGTCCCACGCCTTTAGGAGGGCTTGGACGGCCTTGGAACAAGCAGTCAGTGGCGCAGCTCTGGGGAAGGAGGACTATGGGCGCGTCAGAGCTGCTCGAAGGCTGGAGGGGCTCGGAAGAAAAAGGGGACGCGCTGATTCGTTGTGGAGATATATCGGAGCGTAGAGATCTGTGGAGACTTCCAGGGCCAGCCCCAGAAACAGAATCGACGAATGAAGGGAAAATCTAAGCATGTACACCGATCATCTAAGCGCAGGGCTATCAAAGGGCCTTCCAATGTTTCCTTACGAAGGGCTAATTTGTCGAATAGGGGACCTTCTCAATCACTTCGCAACCAAGCTACTGCACGAAGTCGATTTCGAACCGAGATCCCAGTGAGATTTTGAAAAAGAATCATCGAGTTAGCTAACAATTCATTATTTGTTGGGGAATGAATCTCTACAGACCAACACCAATAACTTTTGAAAGCGTATCAGTTGACCCTCTCCCGAGTCTCGAACACGTTCTGGTTTCCAGCTACCTTGGAGAAATCTAGAGATACCTACCTCGAAAGGGCTCAATACCGCCAGCTCCATGTGCTCCGCTCCAAAAATAGACTCACCTTCTCGCTTCTCCCTCTTCTTGCTGGAAGTGGTCAAGGGTTGCGGAGGGTTGCGGGTATATTCTGTTCAGCCGGCAGGAATGGCGCAAAAGGCAGTACCAGGTAAATTGCAGTACAGGAGTGAGCGGCACGGATTAGCGCGGATGGATGGATGAGTTGAGCCACGAGAGCGGGAGGCCTAAGAGGCTCGGCCGATCGCAAAGGCATTCCGTTGGATCCGCAAATAGGAAAGTCTAGAATTGCCAAGGTCGATTTGGTATACATCCCGCAGCCATCATTGGGGCCCCATACTGCAGATCTCTATATGTTCGTAAGATTGTGGGGAAATGCGTTGTCGTTTCATCAAGTTACCGGGTGTACGAGCGCACATCGGAACTCTACGATTATGATAGGGAGAAAAACGTGGCTATTCTGGTGAATGAATACTGTTCCTGGAACACAGAAATCCCGTCCAGCCGCGTTCATTCGCATTTGTAAACACCGTACCCTCCGCAACCTCCGCCGAGCTGCATACCATTGGAGTAACACGGCAACATGTGGAAACTCTAACAGCCAAGATGTGGGGCAGGAGATCGAACCCAGCGGCGAAAGATCCGTGTGGGGTATGGGAACGAAAGAACGAACTCTTTCGCAATACGCAAAAACCTCCATAGCAAAATATCTTGGTATTCGCTCATACCTGGAGCCAATTATCGATAAGAGATAACCACGCTCTCAATGGATTTTTAGGAGATCTTGAGAGTAATGATGATGAAGATTGAAGATATGGGGTAAAATGCCCAGCGTCAGCTCGATAATGCCGACATACGGGCGGAACTGGACACCCGCACCGTGACGCTGACGGGACCTTGTGGGAAAAGTCACGGAAGGTCACACTCACGTGTAGCGTGACAATTGCTGATGACGCATCGCAGCGCCAATGCTTTCGCGTCGACGTCCACCTTATTACCCTCATAACTATGCCCTCGGCAACACGTACACGAAATCCACGGTCTGCATCGACCAAAGAACGCGTGAAAAAGCGTCGAGCACCCTCCGAGAGTCCGGAGCATTCTGAGTTCGAAGACGACGAAGTGGTCTCAGTGAAACCTGAAACGAAGAAACGGAAACAATACGACAGTGATGACCTGGACGAGGATTCCAACGGAGACGCCACAGCCAAGAAACCGTCTACAGGAAGGGGTAAACGGAAGGCCAAGGCCAGTCCGACGAAGAAACGATCTCCGCGCAAGAAACAGAAAGCCAGCGAGGACGAGTTTGACGCCAGTGATGTCGAGTTGAAGGAGGGCCAAGAAGTTGTGGGCACGGTGGTCAAGGCACCTACAACTGGGCTGGGTATGTCGCTTGGGTGTCTGTTTGCGGTTAGGCAGGTACTGAGTGGAGATATATAGTGCCACCAGGACGAATATCGCAGAACACCATGAATTTCCTGAATCACCTGAAGGACCCAGCGTGCAACGACCGTGAATGGTAAGCCATTTCGGGTAGATTCTTGAGCGAAGCATTTACACGGCCACCGACAGGTTCCGACTGCATGGTGCGTTCAGAGCGTCGTACCACAGATTCACTGCTCAGATGACATCACAGAACCGGTATATCGCGTGGCAGAGAAGGAATGGAAAGACTTCGTTGAGACCTTTACGGACGACCTCAGCGAAGTTGATCCTCAGATCCCTCCACTGCCGCCCAAAGACGTCATTCATCGAATCTACCGTGATGTAGGCCCATTCTTTGATGCCTTGGGCGCCAATTCTCTGACACAGCGTAGGTTCGCTTCAGCAACGACAAGACCCCGTACAAGAAAGGGTTCTCTGCTTCTTTCTCAAGATCGGGACGCAAAGGAATTTTTGCGCATTGTGAGTCGCTTTCATCTTTCGTGACGGGTCACAGTTGCCTAACCACGTTTCGTAGACCATATGTTAGTTGATGCCAGCCTTGCCTTAAAGTCGAACTAACACTTACATATTCTCTCGTCAGTGCAGGTTCGCGCTTTCCTTTCTGCATCTATGGTCATTGTTCTGATTTGATCCACAAGTCAAACCAGGCAACGAAAGCATCATCGCAGCCGGCCTCTGGTGTCCCGGTCGAGCTGAATTAGCCAACCTCAGGTACGTTCACCGTGGTCCTTGTTCCTCTACTGTCATAATAACCCCGTGCACATTGAATTTTCAGGACGAATCTTCAACGGAACTCCAAACCGTTCCGCAGGGTGATCTCCTCGCCCGAATTCGTTAAATTCTTTGGGAAGGCCCAGCCACATCCCAAAGGAGAACGCCAGAACATCTTTGGGTTTGAAGACGAATTGAAAGTTGCTCCGAAAGGAGTGCCTAAAGATCACAAGTGAGCACACACATACATACGCTCTGGCACCGATCATCGCTCTAACTACATTCCGTTCTATGACTATGTAGGGACATCGACCTCCTCAAATGCCGCACCTTTGCAGTCGTCCATAGGTCCGTTTACACCCACTTGAATTTACGGGTTACCTCACGCTTACCCTGTGCCGCTCGTCGCCTTTCTAGATTCACGGATAAGGAAGTTCTAGACTCAAATTTCCGGCAAACTCTCGCATCGGTGGCGAGGGTTGTGCAGCCGTTCATCCACATGTACGTACTTCACTTCCGTCGCATCTATTGTCCTCTGACATCGTCTTCGCTTCCGTTTTCTTTTCGTTTGAATAGTTTGAACGATCTCGTGACCGTCGGTGGTGGGAACGCCACTGCTGTGGGGTCGAATGATGATGAAGACGATGATGATGAAGATGGGGATGATGATGGTGAAGAGAATGGAGACGACGGCGAGGATGCCTGAGGGCCTGGATCGTCGGGCGAGGTCGTTGTGGCGCAGAACGTGGGGTTCAATGAGAGAAACGTGGTAAGGATCAACTCCGTTCAGAATTTGACAGAATGTGATCTTGCGGGGTTGGAGATCGCGATCTGTGTGATGGTGTAAGTTATGTATATGCAATATTGTATAGATCTTGGAATTTTTCACTTCACTTCATACCAGAGCATTGTCACGTTTCGCTGTGTAGCGATCATCGCCACTTTTTTGCCAGATCGGTCCCCCTGACTTGTCGGCCACACCCCGGCACTCTCACCCTCCAGCGAGCCACCTTCCGTCGCGTTTTCCTCCCTTTACTGAAAATCTATGAGTGGCTTATTGCACAGATGAATACCCCAACACGCCCCAGGCAATTGACGCTTAATGACAAACACATCATTTGCATTGACCACCGAAGAAAGCTTCTGTGACCGAGTATCTTCCCTCTCATCTATGCCACCAGTTTGTTTCCTGGGACGAAGGAAACGTCTGAACAACTTTGGTCTCGAGGTGGACGTCATATATTACCGGTTGAAGGGGATGGCTACAGGTCGTGAAGAACGGTGAGAGCGATTGGGTGGGAACTGTCTGGGCAAGGGTAGAGAGCTGTTTAAATGAAATGTCAGCATCCTCTCATGGATACAGGAATATACAGCTTTTACCGGCCACGTTTAGGATCACGCGCAATGAGCGTCTATCAGAAGTTGTGCCAACACGTACTCCGCCACAGAAGTTGCCTTGGAGGGTAGAGCATCCCAGCAAAGGTAAGTGCAAGCATCGAAAAAGAGCCACTTGTAAATGGCCCGGGATTGTAAGGAGGAATTGTGAAACCGCAGAGTTCAACCCGCGTTTAGCGCCTTGCATCAAGCGAAGCTTGAAATAGAACCATTAGGTCGAGTGCCAGGCTGATACAGAGGGCGCTAAGGATCGCCCCATGGGACCTATGAGCATCTTGTGACAACAAAGCTGACATTTCATATCTACTAATAGTCCCTTGAGGCATCTGTCAGGATGTAACGCCGACTGATTGAACCTTTTCCAGATTCCTCTACACATTGGTTACAAATATCTGGACGACCATCGATAGCCATTTCCTTTCTAATTTTCTTCCGGTGCCTCACATGCCCCATCTTATTATACGCTCCAGCCCCAAGGCTTGGGATTTCTCAATCGAGTGGGACGGTCGATTTAACGGGATTGAAGATTGGGATTGGGATGATAAGCAGTTGGCGATTCCCGAAGGTCTGCCCGAATCGGTTGGCAAATTGCGTCACCTTGAATCTACGTTGATCAATAACAGCCCCATGTTCACTGCTGAACTTATGTCTGAACTTTTAGACAAACTACCGCAGCTCCTCACAGCTCCCATCCCTTCATACGCTGTGCCTGGTTCCTCGAATCGTTGATAGAGACGATGCCCTTGTGCTCCCACCTATGGGTAATCCTGCACCCGTGCGCTCATACTTCTTTGCACTCTGACATCTTACAATCTCATTCGAAGATATCCCCGATATTCTTTCGGAGATGCCAAAGACATCGGATGCCGAATTGGACACCGTGCATCTCAGCTTATTCCCCTCGCTACGTCTTAATCACCGCTTCCCTCGCCTCCTGGACATCCATTTCAGACTCGATGACGACTGCTAGTCCAGCCGCTGCTTTTTTTTTCATTTTTCCTTGTCAGCCTAGTTGCGATACCTAATTGTTTGCTTGATGATACTATGAAAATTTCGAGCAAGAAGCTGACGATCGGAAAGTGAAGCTTCAGGTGGAGAGCCGTCTTTGCCAGCAGCTACGTGCGAGAGAACTATAGATTCAGGATGTAGCCAAGACGGTACATGGTTGCTAAAAGACAAGAACAATAGTGAGAAAGAAGAGAGGCTGGTGAAAGTCAGAGTCAACGGTCGTTATCAGCAAAACCTAGATTTGATTCGGGTTTCGCTTCCGATCATTACACACGCACACCTTACGTATCAGGAAAGGGGGGTGTCAAAAAAAAAGCATAGACACTGCGAAGGCTATGATCTGTCTACGGGTATCTAGTTCCAAGAAGGCAACTGGTCTCGACCTGTACCAGCGCCCAAGCCTCATGTTGGCAGCGGCACGTTCCAACGGTCGGAGTTGTCCCACTGTTGAGACCTGTGGCAGCATGTACTGATCATGCGCCCTTTGACCTAGCAAGACACTTCGACCTATGGAAAGTTTTAAATCAGCTCCTTCAGTATGTGGGAAATGTATTCCGAAGAGACTTACTTTCTTCGCTCGCAGCTTCTGCTACTAATGCACTTGCGTTAATCGCAGCGTTAGTCGCTTGGACGTAATAAAGGCACTCTATGTTGAAACTCTGTGCATTCAAGTTGGAGAAGAGCGAGGTCGTGGCACTTGACGTCGACGGAGGCAAGATGTTTGAAGGAGTAGTCGCAGGCTCGTCCCCTTGCTGACCGGGTAATTGGCCAAGTTCTTCATCAAAGTTCAAAGGCACCAATGCTGAGTTCACTACTCCTTTAGCAGATTCCATCTTCTCGTACATAGTCACGTACCACCTTCTGATCTGGACTGTTGAGCAATCTGTCTTCGTGTTGCCAACACTCATAGAATCCGCTGAAACCTCGATTGGGTCGACCTCGGCACATCATGTACGCTGACCACTAAAGGAGGGCTCTGTGACTGTGTATCTCCCCTCTCGTCTATGCCACCAGTTTGTTTCTGGGAAAGAAACATCTGAACAACTTTGGTCTTGAGGTGGAGGCCATGCCAGATGATGGGGATGGCTACAGGTCGTGGAGAATGGTGAGAGCGATTAAGTGGGAGCTGTCTGGGCAAGGGTAGAGAGCTGTTTAAATGAAATGTCAGGATCTTCTTGCGGACACATGAGTACCACAGCTTTACCGGCTACGTTTAGGATCACGCGCAATGAGCGTCTATCAGAAG
This sequence comes from Candolleomyces aberdarensis, assembly GCA_004126415.1. Classification (NCBI taxonomy): domain Eukaryota; kingdom Fungi; phylum Basidiomycota; class Agaricomycetes; order Agaricales; family Psathyrellaceae; genus Candolleomyces; species Candolleomyces aberdarensis. Next base: position 103,051 of record SDEE01000091.1, read on the forward strand.
TTGTGCGAACATAATTATCAGCCTCAGAATTTACCTTGGAGAGTAGGGCATCCCCAACAAAGATAAATTCAACCACCGGAAAAAGTCACTTGTAAATGGCTCGGGGATGTGGGGAGGAATTGTGGAACCGCACAGGGTTCAACCCGTGTTTAGCGCCCCCCCCATCAAGCGGAGCTTGAAATGTCACCATTACGTCGAGTGCCAGGTTCATAGAGACGGCGCTAAGGATCCCCCAAGGAACCTATGAACATTTCATGCCAACAAAGTTGATGCTTCATATGTACTTATAATCCCTTGAGGGCATCTGCTGGGTTGGAATACCGACCGATTGAACATAGTCCAAACTCCTCACTTTTGTTGGAAATATCTGGACCATCAATAGCCATCTCCTCTGGTCCTCTCCTGATGCCTCATACGTTTCATCTTATCTTTCATCAAGAAGCACAATCAGGATATGTCAGTACTGATCCAGGAGGCAGAGGGCATCCTGCACGTGCTCGCGAGGCTTGGTGTGTCGTGGGTTTAACATCTTTCAGTGAACTGCATATTCCCCTCCTTTACGACAGGTTTCGTCCTTTCTATGAGTCCGGTCCACTCTTCACTGACCCCTTGTCCCCCCTCCATTTCTAGGGATACTCGCAGGAACATCAGTCACGATCATTAGATTGATTAGTCAATCGAATAAGATTTGTCGAAATCTTCCTCACGTGAAACATAGAACAAGCGCTTACGCTGTCGGGAGCCTTGTGTTGTTCCTCCTGTTTGCTGCTGGAACCATCATCTACTGCGTAAAGATTACTCTGTCAATAAAGGAGCTATTGTGTCTGATTAGAACGGTCGAGATGAATGCCGATGGAGGCTATGTTGCGATACCTCTGTGGTGTAATGGGAAGAGGCTCTTCGCTCCGGTAGATCCGACGCGGGTTTCCCTGGGTCATACGAGCTATAGACATACGCTTGACTATGCGCTGTCTTTTGCATTTGGGATTATAGCTCAGCTTGTTTTATTTATTGCAGATGGCCTCTTGGTAAGGCATTCTTCGTTGCCATGATATCCCAGAAGCTGACTTCTCGTCTTTCTCTTCTTTCTTTGATTCAGGTGTACCGATGCTATCTCGTCTACATTGATAGACGAGCGATTTATATACCCGTTATGGTTATCTATGTCAGCTGCGTCAGTGAGTACGAATCGTATTACTTCAGGAGGACCTACATATATTCAAGTATTCAAGTAATCTCGATGGCAGAAATATATCCTGCTCTCCAATTCCAGGACGACTCCATTTTTCTACAAAGCACCCCCGTCTCAGGGAACAAGTTCACCATGCTTCGACGGGTGGCAGAGTTTTATCTGCTGCCGCTATGGTTCGCCACATCTCTCATCACGTACATTCTAGTCAGCGGCTTCATCGTTGCTCGTATTTTTGGTCAACCGACCCTCACTGCTAGTAAAACTCGCACCACGTAGGTTAAATTAAACTTTGGCGGTCAGTTCACTGAATCGACCTCCGCAACATTCAGATGGCAGCGACGCGACAGCGATGGGCAAGTCCCAGAAGATGACGGTGGAGGTGTTGCAGGAGAAGAATGCAGTGGGGTCAGACGACGCTTTAAGTTGTCGATGCCAACTTGGACTCTTCGTTTCTGGCGTCAACGCGGAGAAGATTGCAGGTGGAACCTGCAGTCTTTATATACCCGAGTTATTGTCATACTTATTGAAGCTGCCCTACCCCCCGCACTGTGTGGTATCGCTGCGGTGAGTGCATTCTACTATGGGCTAGGATTCCACGAGCGTGTCGGCCCGCGGGGTTTGGGTCAGCAGGTGGTGATGCGACTTTTCTTGACGCTTTGGCTTGGGACTAGTGTACGTCCTTTTTGATTATCTGTGGCCTTGCACGTATACCAATACCGATACCATTTATTTTTTATCTTATACAGGCCTTGGCTCCGCAACTCATCGCTGTTCACGCCTTGCAGAGGAGGCAGCGCTCCATGCTTGGAGTCGGCTCACTTAACTGCAGCGTGGGGACGAAGGAGGTACCTCAGCTAGAGCCTATAGTGCTCAGAGATGCACATGGCATTGAGACACAAACAGCAAACGAAGAGGAGATCACCATCGATCTCGAGTCCCCGGGCTTGTCTAGACAAGAGGGAGAGCATCTTTGAATCATCAGAGTCCTAGCAAGAGCAGTTGTAGAGATGACGGAAAGTCTAGATAGCGAAACACGCTCTTTTTTTGTTGCTTGTGTCTATTAGTGCACATAACACTTTGTATTGCACGTCTCTCGACACATGGACGCTTACTTCCGGAAGCCCCTTCAACAAGTATTTCTCAATTTGTGGGATATGCTATGAGAGGCGAGACTGGTCGAATCTTCAGCGGGAGTTTCTTATTCGTGTTCTCAGGGAAGCTTTTGAGAGGGCACTCAGAAATCTACCTCCCAGCGAGGAGTCGGACCCTCGCATCCAAGAACTTGCCAAAGATTTCGAAGACCACAGAACCGGCGGACATGCTGCAGGCAGTGACACAGAAAATAGTATGCAGCCATTGTCCTAATAATAAATGCTACAGGCTAGTGAGCACACTTGGAGTTGTGGCACCTTCTACTGTGAACCGCGAACCTCGATCCCTTGGCTGAGCGGGCTCGGGTCCAAAAATAAACCGGCGCGCTCCCACACAGGGCGTGGGACCACCTTCGCGTTAGCGCCTGAGGTTGGCGCTCATTGAAAATTCCGACTTTCTGGGTCAGGTGTCGTTCACGAGCTTAGCACGGCGTAGACGGGTTTAAGTTTCTCAGACAGAAAGACTTGGGCTTCCTTTGAGCTCCCATGGATCACAAGTTATTTTTTGAGACGTTCGAGCCTGAGCAGGGTCGTTCACGAATCCGCGCGCACACCCTGCTGAGCGCGACTGGCACCATCCTCATGCCGGCTATGTCGCAGGCCTAGTCGGTTGGAGAGCATCCGGACTACTCAATTCCTTGACGAAGTGGGCTGCGGGAAGGCGGTGATTTCTATCAACTAACTATATATGGTCATACCGAGAGTCCGTCGAAGCCATCAATTATGTCGTGGGCGCTGCCGCATGTTTGAGCAAACTGACTCGAACGTGTCACGGTCACACGACGCGTTCATGAATATATGAGCGCGAAACGCGTCTCTGTCTCTCCATCATTCATTCATTCATTCCACCACCACTTCTAACCTCTAACAACTTCTTCTAAACTCACCTCAATCATGCCTATTGCTCACCTTGCCATCCACACCAAGGATCTCGAGAAGATCACGTCCTTCTACGAGGCTGCTCTGGCCCCCCTGGGCTACAAAGAGCGCATGCGGTTCCATGATGGGGCTGTTCGTGGGTACGGAGCGTCCAAATACGACGTCGACTTTTGGATCAGCAGCAAGGAGGATGCGAACGTACCTGAAGAGTTCAAGGGCAAGCCCATTGGAGGATGGGGTGGCCCGGTCCACATTGCGTTCCATTGCAAGACGAGAAACCAAGTGCGGGCTTTCTATGACGCTGCCATGTACGCCATTCTTCATCCTCCCTTGCTGCCTTTGAACGTCGGCGAATGATGCTCATCGTTTTTGGTTTTCAGGGCTAATGGGGCCAAGTGCAACGGCCCTCCTGGACTGCGCCCTCAATACTTTTTCGCCTACTACGGGGCCTTCGTCTGGGACGCGGAGGGAAGGAACATCGAAGCTGTCTGCGTGAGGCCAGGATTCTGGGCAGAGGAGTGGGGTGTCCTTGGGTGGACTGGTGTCCTTTCTGTTGCCGCTGCCGGTGCAGGATACTTGTGGCAGAATTACTTTGCGTAGATTCCAGCAGGGCTGATACCACTTGACATGGTCGAGATGAAAACGTTCGGTTGGTCCGATCACTATGCTTTTACTTCTATGTCTTGAGGACTGTGCTGTCTCGATAGTCATATCTTTTTTTGGACTCTCTGTAATATAGATCGCTGTTTGATTTTCGAAATCAACGCTTATCCCACATTTCGGAGGCTTTCTACCATGTGGCCTGGATCACACAGGTCCATTTAGACAGGGTGCCTTGAGACCATCATTCGCCGGTATCAACCACCCAGTTCTCTTCCAGCCTGCTCCCATCTGCTCGGTGGAACCTCGTAAAACCACGACCATCAATCTCGTTCGCAATTCAACGCCACAGCGTTCATTGATATATGAGCGCGAACGCGTCTCTGTCTCTCCATCATTCATTCCACCACCACTTCTAACCTCTCACAACTTCTTTTACAGCTGTCGAGGAAACGATAGACCAGATTCCATTTTCCCTTCCAAAAGCTGAGGACTCTGAGTGGCGGTTGGAATTGGGAGGGCACGGCCGGTTTGGGATCATGAACTATTGTTTGTGATGCTCCAAAAGTAAACAAATATCAAAAGTGAAATCTAGCCTATCCTTTCCTCGCCAGCTGTAAACTCACCTCAATCATGCCTATTGCTCACCTTACTATCCATACCAAGGATCTCGAGAAGATCACGTCCTTCTACGAGGCTGCTCTGGCTCCATTAGACTACACAGAGCGTATGCGGTTCCATGATGGGGCTGTTCGCGGGTACGGAGCATCCGGATACAACGTCGACTTTTGGGTCATCAGCATGGAGGATTCGAACGTCCCTGAAGAGTTCAAGGGCAAGCCCATTGGAGGATGGGGTGGCCCAGTCCACATTGCGTTCCATTGCAAGACGAGAAACCAAGTGCGGGCTTTCTATGACGCTGCCATGTACGTCATTCTTCATCCTCCCTTGCTGCCTTTGAACGTTGGCGAATGGTGCTCATTGTTTTTGGCATTCAGGGCTAATGGGGCCAAGTGCAACGGTCCTCCTGGACTGCGTCCCCAATACTTTCCCGCCTACTACGGGGCCTTCGTTTGGGACGCGGAAGGAAGGAACATCGAAGCTGTCTGCGTGAGGCCAGGATTCTGGGCAGAGGAGTGGGGTGTCCTTGGGTGGACTGGTGTCCTCTCTGTTGCCGCTGCCGGTGCGGGATACTTGTGGCAGAACTACTTTGCGTAGATTCCAGCAGGCTGATACTACTTGACATCGTCGAGATGAAAACGTTCGGTTCGGTCCGATCACTATGCTACTACTTCTATATCTTAAGGGTTGTACTTATTGTCTCGATAGTCGTATCTTTTTTTGGACTCTCTGGAATATAGGTCGCCGTTTGATCTACCCACCGGATTTTCGAAATCAACGCTTATCCCACATTTCGGAGGCTTTCTACCATGTGGCCTGGATCACACAGGTCCATTTAGACAGGGTGCCTTGAGGCCATCATTCGCCGGTATTAACCACCCAGTGCTCTTCCAGCCCGCTCCCTTCTGCGCTCGGTGGAACCTCGTAAAACCTCAACCATCGGTCTGGCTCGCATTTTTGGCTCCACAGCATTGTGATCGAGGGGCAAAGTGGCTCTCGGAAGCCCAAGATTGAGGCCCCCAAATCAAAGCGCCCATCGCCAAGCTCAAGTTCCCCCACCATGTCAAGCAATGGGAATGAACAAAAGTGCATGCACCCCGCACATCTTCTATTCTCAAACCCCCGGCTCTAAGGAGGCTCTATGGTCCCATGAACCTGCCTCAAGTTCTCGCGGAAGCATTTTATGCGTCCCCGATGATGGTTTTTAGGCCTCTTAGAACCACCTAATTTCTCCGATGCGGAATGTTGCTGCTTCCTTGAACCCTTCCCGCACAATTGACGTTGTTCCAGAGCGCTCATTGTGGTTTCAATGCACGAATGGAGCTGCAAAATCCGTACTTAAAGGCCTGGCTTCACCGTGACTGCGCCTCCGCACTTCCCCGCTTCCTCCTCCCGAAGAGATGGTTCAGACTTTGATCAAGCTTGCGTTCTTGTTGTGTGTTGCCCTGCAGGCTTCTGCGCAGACGTTGAGGCTGTCAGTATATCTCTCAGTACACAAGTTCGAGTGTTTACGGATGGGTTGAGCTGACATGATTGTACTTTATGTATAGGTCCAAGTCCACAGTCATTGGCACTGGGTGTAAACCCGGTTCAGCCACAGTGTCTGTCAAAAGTGCGTACCCGTCGATGGACATGATTTGGTTGATTGCATCTAATGTGACCTCTCGAAGATGGCGTCGTGTCTGTCGACGCGGATAACTTCCAAGCCAATGCTGGACCCGGGGTTCCTATTTCTTCGAACAGGAAGAACTGTCAAGCCGCTTTGACGATCGAGTAGGTCTCTCGACGACTTGAAGCGGTAAATCATGCTGACCTTCTATTCAGCATCCCCGCTGGTTACCAGTTTGCTTTCGGGGAAACGAAATTGGTGAGTTTCAACCTTCTAGATTGAGTTTTCTGGACATCGACTGACCGTTGACATTCCATGCCCTTAGCCTGCTCAGGTTAAAGCGGACCAAGGCGTTCAAGTCTCGGTGGGCAGCGAGTACTATTGTAAGTTCCCCTCATCGATTCACGAATGACACGCTCTTCTCACCCAATGAACCACAGTCCAGGGTACCGTATCCGGGGATCAAGACACTGCAACGGTCCCAGGAGGAACTTCGGGTAAGTAAACGCCGGCTCGTCCTCCTCATGCCCGACCGGTATGTATGCAGAGCTAACATGAACAATAACTATGTATTATAGGCACCGTCACGCTTGTAAATGAGTACGCTCCTAAGGCCTGGAGCTCGTGCGGAGGAAGCCAAGTCGTCAACCTCAACACGGCACTTCGTGCTAACAACTTCAACAATAAGGGGGCGTCAGGGTTCATTAAGACCAGGGGTAGTGTGGTACGTACTACTCTTACTAACCTACTTCTGATGGCATATCGGTGCTTTTCATTTAAACTAACATCCCCTTGTGAAATAGGACACGAGCATTGTCTGGAAGAAGTGCTGATTAGTTTTGATTACATTCCGATTGTTCTCTCGTACTTTGGTACTATCCCTAGCATGCGAATATATAATATAAGCACATCTCCGCGGGCCTGCCCTCAGATTTGTTTCGTTCGTTGATCAGAAGATCACGAAGGCGAGAGTACTTGGCTTTCAAGTAGGTCGATAAAGGGGTACGTAAAATGGCGAACGACTGTCAGACACTTGGTTAGGATATCTTTCACCGAAGAACCATAGGCTGGAACGCTCCGACATCGGTGCTGCGCGTAAGAAGAATCTCGAGCTCGCTGGTTTTCGTGATCTACATCTTATCTTACCTCATGCGCCGGCTTTGACGAAAAACGGTGCATTGGTGGGTGTTGATGGTCGCAAGCATGGGTGTGACCTCTTCCTCCATCTTGCCCCTCAAAATAGTGTCTGGTGGCGGTTAGTTTGACCAGCCCCTGGCAACCACTATTGCCAGGACGTCGAGGGTCACAAGCTAGACGGCGGCAGGAGCTGTGGGTCATTGAATTCAAGGTGAGTGTAATACGCTTGATGAAAGAACATACTGGAGACAATCATGGGATAGGAAAGAAGAAAGGTTGGTACCGTGCTCAGCGACAAGGGTATATCACATCTCCAAAATAGCCGAAGCAAACTTACCGGAGTCTCAAACGGACAAAGTTACGGTAAAGCAATACCTAAGCAGAGAAACAAGATGTCGTGTATACATAAGGAAAGAGGCAGCAGGGGTCAAAAAGACATAGTACCCAGTACTGTACATGGTTCTACATTAGTGTACGCCCAAGTATATTGTGATAACACTGAGCACGTAGAAAGCGAGAGAAGAGTAATTGTTACGGCACCACTACGGTCGGTTTCGATGTAGTAGAAAGCGGGGCCTTCGGGGCAGATGATCTCGCTGTAGGTGATCCAATGGAGACAGTCGGGGTCTTCTTCGTAGTGGTGACAAAGGTGGGAGTAAGCCGTTCGGATATGTCCTTGGACTTCGAAGTGTTCGTAGAAGATAGGCGGAGTTACAAATTGGTCAGGCCGAATCCAC
>SDEE01000910.1:0-17631 GCA_004126415.1 Candolleomyces aberdarensis
GATCAGAGAACTCACTTGTCAAATTCGATAATGCGTCCTTGGTCGAGGAGCATCACCTGTGTATGGCCAATTAATATCCAAAAGGTCCGGAAACGCGTGCTCGAGGGAGATAGCTCACCCTGTCATAATCAATCACAGTCCTCAGTCGGTGAGCAATTGTCAATATAGTGCTCTCAGCAAACTCCCTATGCTCAAGGATGAGTGAACCATCTGGAGTGAATATTTAGAAAGTTCGCACTGTCTGATGGTCTTGCTGATCAGTTCGTCCGTAGCATAATCGACGCTCGCAGTAGCCTAACGAGGAATAGTCAGATCACGAGATCAAAAACGTTAGAAGAACCTCACTTCGTCCATGACTAGCACTTTGCTGCGCTTCAAGATGGCACGGGCCATGCAAAGCAACTGTTTTTCGCTTCAAATAGGGTAAGGCCGAGCGTTGCAACCATCTAACTGGCATGGCTTACCCAGTGGAGAAGTTCTCACCACCCTCTGATACACTGAAGTCTAGATCTCGGAAAACGTTGGCATTGACCGTTTCAGGATCCCCTTCCGGTGTCGATTCAGAGTCAGAAGGGATGAGATGAACCCGCCGAAGTGCTTCGTACTAATGAACGCTCGATGAGAGAAGGTGCCTCGTTAGTCAATTAGAACTCACGATTTCTGCATCCTCGTATTCGTCGAATACATCGAGGGTCGAGCGCAAAGTGCCACTCAATATGCTCGGGTCCTCTGTTAAACACTTTAGTATAAAAAATACGCACGGAAAAGCCTAAACGCACGTGGAATAATCGTCAACTTGCCACGGAGGTCTGTGAGGCCGATCTTGGAGATATCGACTCCGTCAACCACAATCCGTCCTTGGGTCGGCTCAACGAATCGGAAGAACGACAGAGCTAGAGTACTCTTTCCTGAACCAGTTCTCCCGAGTATCCCAACCTATGGAAATAGCATTAGCAACCAGATGGCTATACTATCCATTAGTTCGGACCCACCTTCTCACCAGGGCGGATTTCGAAGTTCAAGTTGTGCAAAACGTCAGGTAGATCAGGCTACCCCATAATTGAGCGCACATGGCAACAAAAGACAGTAAATAGCGCTTACAGCATATCTTATGACCAGGTCTTCGCACTTAATATCACCTTGAGAGGGCCAAGAAGCATCCGGCCGCGGTTCCACGATTTCCGGAGGTTCACGCTTGAGCTCAGAGTACTCCTTGATTCGCTCCAAGGCAACCATAGATTGCTCAAGGCCGACAAAGCGACGAACCTGTGCATGAGATTTTAGTCACAAATTCGACGTTAGGTGGGCATGAAGCATACCATAAACAGCAGGTCATTCGTGATGCTTGACGCAAATGCCAAAGCAAATCCGGCCAATGGGGCGCTAATGGTGGGGGTCATCAGACATGCCGCAGCCGCAGCTCCTACAATGGCTGCCGAGAGGAGATTGAAACGAATAGAGAGCCATCGATTGACTACAAAGAGTGAGTTGACGACTGCTCGAAGGGGTAATACTGAATAGACTTACCTCCCCACATCCAATAGTACGGATTCGAGTTCTGTTAAACGGGAGGTATGTCAGCATGTCTGTGCTAGAGTGATAACTTGAGGAACCACAGACCGTATCAACGCATCTCAGCATGTCACGGAGTAGTTTGGAGGAGGCACCAAACGCGCGTAAGACAGGAACGCCTGCGATAGTCTCTCCATAGATAGAGTACAGTGGGGAGCGTGAGACCGAGTCTGTTGTCATGTTTCATTAGCTGACAACTACGACGTGCCTACCAACGAGGACACACACCTAGTCGTCTCATATCACGCGAGGTCTGGCCATAAATCTGAACAAATAAGATGTCAGTTTCAGGGTGATACCTCCCAACACCATCAAGAGAGCAGTAGTACCTTTGCAGCTTGTGAGAGAAGAATCAGCACACCTCAGCTTCACAGGAGATGGAAACGAAATACTTACCATTATAGTACAACACACCGAGAACCATGATGACAAGTACGAATGGAATGCCCCCAACGAAGCTAACAGTGACTATGGTCGTCAAAGCCGATAATGCGCAAATGATCGTGCGTCCGAAGTTGTCCGCAAGGCTGCTGTCGATGCCTTCAAAGTCTTTGCCAAAGCGATTCAGCAATCGCCCACGAGAAACGGTGTCATGGAAACGAATATCGGCGAAAAGGACTGTCTCGAGTAGGCGCTCGTAGAGGACGATCGATGCATGAATCGAGCCATGGTATAGGACGAACCATCGAATGGTTGTGAAAACGAGTCCAACACCAGTGATCGCCGCATAGATCATGATATAATATGATGACTCTCTTCCCTCTCCACTGAGAGCCGAAGCGGACCAGAATCTGCCAATAAAGAGTCAATACCAACAACTTTACGTGGAAAGAAAGAAACGCACCTGAGCCAGGTATTCTCCAACACTGGTGCAATGGAGGCAATGATAAACGTGACACCAAAGAGTGTCCAATACCAATAGTGACCACACGCCCAGAAGAAGGTCGTCCAAATGTCACGCTTAATACGACCAACAGCCCGTTTCTCCTCTTCGACTAATTTCCTCGCCGGTTTCTTCTCCTTCTTGACGATGGCGGATGGGGCCGCAGCAGTGGTGGAACTGGTCTCGGATTGACTTCCTTGCTCTCCAAGGACTTTCGCCTCGATTTCGATCAGTTTCTCTTTTTCTTCACTGTCATCCCCAGTTTCTGTAGAGGTCTGGCCCAATTTTCGGATGATCCCTGAGCTCTGGAAGGCATCACGCCCTCCCTCGAAAAGTACTCGACCATTATCCAGAGCGACGATGTAAGAGGCTCCACCAGCGCAGAGCTGGACGTGGTGTGATACCAAGATGATTGTACGACGTTTCATCAAATCACCCTTCAGGCATTGATGGTAGAGGTGGTGAGCGGTATGAGCATCGACTGCTGACAATACATCGTCCAGGAAGAGGATCGAGGCGCGAGAGTAGACCGCACGAGCGAGGGACACTGAGTAATACCCATCAGTACTCTGAAGACGGTAACAAGAACTAGAGCTAGTACTTGCCTCTAGCCTTTTGACCTCCCGATAAGTTAACACCACGCTCGCCGATCTCGGATTCATCACCATCTTCGAGGATCTCGAGGTCACTAATTAGTGCACAGGCCTAATGAGATTCAAAATTAGTCCGCGATTCCTCCGAATGTCAGCAATTTCATACCTCAAGCGTCTTCTGATAACGTTCTTCGTCGTATGGCAAATTGAACAGAATGTTGTCTGTTGTTGGTAACAGTTAGAGGGGACCCCACGCCCAAGACTATTGGTCGCATACCTTTGATGGACGCATTCCTTAACCAGGCAGCCTAAAGCAAATATACCATTCAGTAATCCAGCACGACGTCATCATGAAAGACAAACAAACTAACCTGTGGCACGTAAGCACACATCCCATCCACAATCCACTCGTCTCCGGACGCGATCTTTGCATAGGAAGCCAACGAATCCGGAGGCGACCTCGGACACATCAACTGTCCAGTCAGGATATCCGCCTCGCCCAACAGTGCCAACAACAGCAGTGTCTTCCCCGATCCCAACTTGCCACAAATCAAGCTCAACTCTCCTTGCGGGAAGTTCAACGAAAGATCCATGAGCAAGAACTTGTGCCTGGGAGTGGAAGAAGCCGAAGGCGCCAGACTAGATGCGTTGCTGCCAGTTCGGTCTTGGGGCCAGGTGATAGTGCACGATTGCAACGCGATGGTTTTCGATTGTTCCTCCAAGGGAGCTACGGGGTTGACTTCAGCGCCGTTGAGATACTTTTCGATTCGTCGAAGGGATACGAAGGTTTGCAGCAAGTTAATGAACGTCTCAGGAAGCGCGTTGAGTGCGAATTTCATCTCATTGAAGACGATAATCTAGAACAGAATGAGTGCGACGATCCAGGCATAAATATAGATACTCACTGAGGTAAAGGCGATGGAGGGTGTGAGGGGTTGTCCTCTGTAAACAGCGTAATGCCAGAACGCAACCAAAGTAACCAAGATGGGAGATCCGTTCCAAATAGCGTTCCATAGTATCTATAGCTGAATGAGAACCCAAGTCGCACCAAGAAAAATGGGGAGATATTAACCTCGATAGTGTAGTGAAGTTTCTGGAACCTCAATTCTCTTTGTCGAATAGCCAGAACTCGCTTTTCAAAGCTCCGTTCCCAAGCCATGAATTTGAGCATACGGATTGAGCCCAAGATCTATCAGCAGAGATAAGCGCAAAGATTTCAAAACAATTCATTGAAACACACCTCGTTCATCAATGCTACTCGCTCATCTCGGGCCTTCATGAGATTTTCTTGGGCACCGACGAAGATCGTGCCGGCAAAGTGGTTGAGAGGCAAGAAGAACAGTATGACGGCAAGACCGAAGAAGCATGAGACGCCTGCAAAAAACCACGAATGAGCGCCTAGCTGTGAATGAGAGGGAAGTGCCGCTTACCGAGAAGACTGTACAAGAAGATTGTCCCGATGACGATTTCAACAGGCGAATCTACAAATTTATCAGTATTTGATGTCCGGGAGTCGTTTGCTAGAACGCATACCGATGAGGGAGAACAGATGCCAAGCGACCTCGCTGACTCTGTCCACGTCCGTAGTCATGAGTGTCATAATCTGGGCTTTGCTGGAAAATTCATCTTCATCGTCGCCTCCAGATGTAGACTTCGCCCCGTCACCACCTGCAGCTGGAGCGGCGTTTTTGTCTTTGGGCTTCGAGGAAGAGGAAGCAACGTCTTTCCTAACGAGCGTTTTCGAGAAGAGAACGGTGTTGAGTTGGACCTTGAGTCGGACTTGCATAGTCGTAGTGGATAGAGACCACAATTGTCCAGTTACTAGGGAAAGAAGAAAGCAGTGTCAGTGTAAGATAGCTGGTTAATCCAAAGCCGGCTCACCCAAGAATGAGATCGCATGAGCCATGAAAATGCCGAACACGTATACCCATCCCCATCGTGTCTCTTCCCTCTCACCATCGATCTCCAAATACGCAATGAACTGCCTGAGGAAAAACGCTGGCGCGTAAAATAGGCCAGCCGAAACCGCCGCCAAAAGGAATTCGACGAAAAACATGAACCAATTGAGTCGGAAGAGCCTGTACATCAAGCCCCACCCTGAGCCCGTCTTCGGTGTCCAGTTGAAAATACGGAGCTTGATCGTCCGCATTGCTTGTCGCATGCGCGAGTAGTTGAGCGTGGCTCGCATATTGGCTGGGACGATCGGGAGGTCGCCGATTTCGAGGCTCTCTGCAGTGTTGCCGAGCCATACGACCTTGGTGGTGTACGAGAACATCAACAAATCCCATAGGGATGCGTGAATCAGTCCCGACACGTTTGCAAGGTCTTCATTTGTGATGGCCTTGACCGTCTTCTCAGAGTAGATGTACTCGGGAGGGTAGTGGAGTGGTGGGCCGAGAGGTGTCGTGAACGCGAGAGTGGCGATAAGGATGTACAATACAACGATGGTGACCCACAGTGCGTTGAGTACGACGTCGTCCGTGGTTCCCAAAAGAACCGACAGGAAGGAGGGGGAGCTAGATGCCTTGGCGACTGGTGGTGGGCCTTCGGGAAGGATCGCAGCCGACCCAAGCAACAAGCTCGCGACGGTCGCCAGCGTTGTCACATGCAGGATCGCTGTGGAGTGCGCGTCGACGTTGTTTTGGAAGACAGCATTTCCGGCTAAAACGAGGAGATAGAACGAGAACGAGAGCTGGAGCGCGGCAATGATGAGTTCCTTGTTTTCGTTGTTCGCAAAAGCGTAGCCCAAGGCCACGGTGTTCAGAGACACGGTGAGTGCCAGCAAAGCAGAAATGTACGTCTTCCTCCATCGCATCTAACGAGAAATGAGCGTCAAATAGGATAAAAAGGATGGTAGATACACACTCTACGCCAGAAGGCCTCCTCCCCGAGTGGGTATCCGTCTATGACATCCTCTGGGGTCGTCACCTCCAATGGGTCGTGTTTCGAGTAGTGGTCGCCATCCAATTCTTCGTCGTTGTGTGTCGGAAGCTGGATTTTTGTTTCTTCCTGTTGTTTTGCCCAGTACAACGCCAAGATACTGGCAATGACGCTGGCAGCCAAGGTAATAGCGATCTCAAATTGGAAGCGCAGCATGTTGCCTTTAGAGCGCCGCTTCTATCGTTGGTGAGCAGACTGGTCGGCCAGTATCAGCCTTTCTCCCAGCTTTGTGCTTTTTTGAGGCCGAAGGTAAGCTCGGAGTTGTACTGAATAAGGGAAATTTTATGAAGGATGGAGTGTCGGCTGCGAAGGTTGAGCGAGTCAGACCCTACGAACCGACTATTCCGGTGTACGTGATGGAAATCATTGATGAATATCATCATCCCATTGGCGCCTTGCGCAACTCACCGTAGGCGCCTACTCCTTGCCACCTCCTTGATTGGAGCGACCAGGAAAATTGAATGGCGTCAATGGTCGCAATTTACCAGCTATTTTTACGACTTATTGTAGGTGGATAGCAGGGTCATACTTTAACATTCTGTTTTACCCCAGTGTTACGCGCTAATACTACCATGTGGGTGCTCGTCAAACCCAGTATCTGCAGCATGCGGTTACACGGTTCTGACTGCAAAAGGCTCCCAGCCATACAAATCCGCAGCACAAGTGAGCTATTTCCGTACAAACCTCTGCCGTGCATAGCAGGCCTGAACCTTGCTATGTCTAATGCGGCTTCTTTCCCGGCCACACCGGTCTGTAGGAAGTAAGTCAGAAAGCTGCTTATCGCCGGATAACATGGAAGATCGACAGCATCGAGTCAGGTTGTGTCAGTGCGGAGGGCATAATCTGTGGACATGTGTGGCATCCTCCCCTAAAAAATGCTAGGGAGTCATCGTCGCCAGTCTAGTCATATCACAGGTGCGTTCTTCAAATTGTAGCTGGCACTGTACTGCTCAGCTCTTCACTTAAAAAAGTAAGGTTTACGTATGCCCCCTCTCTCTCCGAGCTTCGAATCAGAAATTCTTCACGATCAAGAGTCTTCAATTGCGAATTCTCGGGATGCTGCACAGCTTGCCATTGCGTACTAGACCCAGAGGGTTTCTCGGGTGGTGAGGGGTGATTCTCGCAGGTATTGCTGACCTGTTGATGTCTGATGAATTTGGGCGAATCCATCTGGATTCGCGCTGATAGTGAGTCTACGAGCACCCTCTACATATAGCGCTCAGTTAACGGAGCGCCCTACCATCGGCATCCTAAGCTGTCAGTTGATGTTGCCGGCTGAGGGCTTGTAACCGGAACAGGGAACGGCACGGGGCCCTGCCGATACTAGAACTCAGCCATGTCAGTACCACCCGCTCCCGTTCAGTACCACCCGTTCCCGTTCAGAATCACCGCTTTCCTCTCCTAACGCAGCGCCAGGTACGGCAAGCTTGGACCCTCGGCTGTCTTCGACTCTGACCGGCAGACGTTGGATGAGGATTTGAATTGCACTTGTTGCTGTCGCCATTACCCTCCCTCGTCCGTATGTATAGCTCGTGTCTTGTGCCAGTAGTCGTCTGACTCCGAATTTTGTACAAGTAGAGGACTGGTTATTGCTTTTGCGGACCCCGCCTCTAATTCATATGATCAGACCTCGCTCACCTACTCCTGATTCACATAAGCTGTCTTCAAGTTGTGGCGCCGGTTCCTCTAGTCGTATACACGTAGTCTCTGACCTAGAGAACCATAAAGCCAGCTGGTGTGTAACGTCTCCATTATAGCCTATAGGGAACGAAACTGTCTTGACGTGCCCCTGGGTTGTGATCTTCTCGCCAGGCGGCTGCTCATGATCAAATTTGCTCAACCATGCCCGTCATCTAGATCGTCCCCCTGCACTCCAACCATATGCGGCGCTATTGATTAGATGTTCAGTTCAAGCATTCACTTGTGAGTTTAACCATTTCGTCTACCTTCGCTATCACGCTGAAGCCGCGATGGTGGCGTAAGCTTCCATAGATCTCTCCAACGTTAACGCCAAA
Source organism: Candolleomyces aberdarensis (assembly GCA_004126415.1). Taxonomy (NCBI): domain Eukaryota; kingdom Fungi; phylum Basidiomycota; class Agaricomycetes; order Agaricales; family Psathyrellaceae; genus Candolleomyces; species Candolleomyces aberdarensis. The sequence goes on from SDEE01000910.1 coordinate 8,004, forward strand.
CTGATCATACCGACCTTGAAGCTGTTCTAATCCCGTCAACAAACATGGTACATTTTTCAAGAGAGAAATAACGAAACACTGACCTTTCTTTCTATTGTCCTCAGCCTCACTATTAGTTCTGGCACGAACCCCATCTGCCGCGGTGAAGGCCCCAGTCAATCGAATTTCTGCGGTTCCCCTCATCCAGTTGGTCCTCCCCTCTTCGAATTGCATCTCAATCTAGCCTGGCGGCGAGCGTGGCAGGCATCTTCTTAGAGTTGTGTGCCTAGAACCGCTGGTGCGAACAGCCTATATGTCAAAAGGTGAGAGGTTGAGCCCAAAATTCGACCTTGCCCTTGGCCATTGGCCAGTGTCCATTCTTCAGGGTCTCGACGCGCTCACGGAAGATGGCAAGAAATCGATAACCCCAACGTGGCCCCTCTGCTCCCAAGTTTCTCGACCAATGAAGGGCCTAATTCGAGCTGATGAGGTTAGCTTCGTCGCCTTCCTCTTTGACCTGTTCCTCTAGCATTTTCAGTGTCAAATCCCAACTCTACCAGCTCCACGGTACCAAAAGAACCTCGATGGCATCCTTGTCACTTTCCTCTGATCCCCCATCTATGACGGCATGGTCCTTGAAAAGAGTCATGTAGGCGGCCGAAGAGAGTGTCATGTTGGCAGAAGATGTGTACAAAGACTTTAGACAAGGCTGTATCTTGCGAAACTGGTGAACTGCGGGATCAAAGGGATCAAGATAACGTGTCAAACGTTCAAAGGTCCGGTAGAGGTAAACAATCGATCTACGAGGAAGTACTGTCTTTACTCTTCACATCCAGCTTCGACAACACAAATCCGGGTTTTGTGATTGAATATTGAGCCCTGACTCCGATTCACTGGCGATTCTGAACACTTGCTCGGAAACCTTCACTCGCTGGTTCGTATCCCAGCGACCAAGCGACGGCCAAATACGGCTCTTACCACAAATCGCTGTTTGATTTCCTCAGAGATCCTGATGGTTGCGTCAAACTGTACGCTGAAGATAAATCATATTGTTCTAAGTTAAAGTATATATGTGAAGGGTTACATCGAAACCCCTGCCATCGTCTGTAAATTGGCAAATTCTTCCCTGCCTGTAGCTTTGCATAGCGCATAGAACTGGGAGCTGGAATCGCTCAACAATATGGAAGGTCTGTACGATGAAGTCAACATCAACTCCGGAGAGACACACGGGTCGGAAGGCTCACTTGTCAAATTCAATAATGCGTCCTTGGTCGAGGAGCATCACCTATGTACGGCAAATTAATATCCAAAAGGTCCACCCAAAACGCATGCCAGAAAGCGATAGCTCACCCTGTCATAGTCAATCACAGTCCTCAGTCGGTGAGCGATTGTCAATATAGTGCTCTCAGCAAACTCCCTATGGTCAAGGATGAGTGAGCCAGCTCAGGCAATAGTTAGAAACTTCGCACTGTCTAATGGTCTTGCTGATCAGTTCGTCCGTAGCATAATCGACGCTCGCTGTAGCCTAAAACAAGAAAGATGAGATCACAAGATTAAAGACGTTGAAAGAATCTCACCTCGTCCATGACTAGTACTTTGCTGCGCTTCAAGATGGCACGAGCCATGCAAAGCAACTGCTTTTCGCTTCAAATAGAGTAAGGCTAAGCGCTGCAACCATCTAATTGACATTGCTTACCCAGTCGAGAAGTTCTCACCGCCCTCCGATACACTGAAGTCTAGATCTCGGAAAACGTTCGTGTTGACAGTTTCTGAGTCCTCTTCCGGCGTCGATGCGGAGTCAGAAGGGATGAGGTGAACTCTACGAAGTGCTTCGTACTATGAACGCTCGATAAGAGAAGGTGCCTCGTTAGTCAATTAGAACTCACGATTTCTGCATCCTCGTATTCGTCGAATACATCGAGGGTCGAGCGCAAAGTGCCACTCAATATGCTCGGGTCCTCTGTTAAACACTTTAGTATAGAAAATACGCACGGAAAAACGTAAACGCACGGGGAATAATCGTCAACCTGCCACGGAGGTCTGTGAGGCCGATCTTGGAGATATCGACTCCGTCAACCACAATCCGTCCCTCCGTCGGCTCAACGAAGCGGAAGAACGACAGAGCTAGAGTACTCTTTCCTGAACCAGTTCTCCCGAGTATCCCAACCTATGTAATGTCGTTAGCAACCAGATTGCTGTGCCATCCATTAGTTCGGACCCACCTTCTCACCAGGGCGGATTTCGAAGTTCAAGTTGTGCAAAACATCAGGTAGATCAGGCTACCCCATAATTGAGCGCACATGACAACAAAAGACAGTAAATAGCGCTTACAGCATATCTTATGACCAGGCCTTCGCACTTGATATCCCCCTGAGATGGCCAAGAAGCATCCGGCCGTGGTTCCACGATTTCCGGAGGTTCACGCTTGAGCTCAGAGTACTCCTTGATTCGCTCCAAGGCAACCATAGATTGTTCAAGGCCAACGAAGCGATGGACCTGCGCATGGGATTTAAAACACAAATTCGATCTTAGGTGGGCACGAAGCATACCATGGACAGCAAGTCATTCGTGATGCTTGACGCAAATGCCAAAGTGAATCCAGCCAATGAGGCGCTGATGGTGGGGGTCATCAGACATGCTGCACTCGCAGCGCCAACAATGGCGGCCGCGAGGAAGTCGAATCGAATAGAGAGCCATCGGTTGACTATAAAGAGTGAGTTGGCGACGGCTGGAAGAGGCAATGTTGGATAGACCTACGTCCCCACATCCAATAGAACGGGTTCGAGTTCTGTTGAACGCTATGTCAGTCGGTCTGTGTTAGCGTGATAGCTTGAGGAAATACAGACCGTATCAACGCATCTCAGCATGTCACGGAGTAGTTGGGAGGAGGCACCAAACGCGCGTAAGACAGGAACACCTGCGATAGTCTCTCCATAGATAGAGTACAGTGGGGAGCGTGAGACCGAGTCTGTTGTCATGTTTCATTAGCTGACAACTACGACGTGCCTACCAACGAGGATACACACCTAGTCGTCTCATATCACGCGAGGTTTGGCCATAAATCTGAACAAATAAAATGTTAGTTTCAGGGTGGTACCTCCCAACAGCGTCAAGAGAGTAATAGTACCTTTGCAGCTGGTGAGAGAAGAATCAGCACACCTCGACTTCACAGGAGATGGAAACGAAATACTTACCATTATAGTACAGCATACCGAGACCCATGATGACAATGAAGAATGGAATGCCCCCAACGATGCTAACAGTGATTATGGTCGTCAAAGCCGATAATACGCAGACGGTCGTGCGCCCGAAGTTGTCCGCAAGGCTGCTATCGACGCCCTCGAAGTCCTTGCCAAAGCGATTCAGCAATCGCCCACGAGAAACGGTGTCATGGAAACGAATATCGGCGAACAGCACTGTCTCGAGTAGACGCTCGTAGAGGACGGTCGATGCATGAATCGAGCCATGATATAGGACGAACCATCGAACGGTTGCGAAAACAAGTCCAGCGCTAGTGATGGCTGCATAGATCATGACATAGTATGACGACTCTCTTCCCTCTCCACTGAGAGCCGAAGCGGACCAGAATCTGCGAATGGAGAGTCAATATCGACAGCTTTATGTGAAAAGAAAGAAATGCACCTGAGCCAGGTATTCTCCAACACTGGCGTAATGGAGGCAATGATAAAGGTGACACCAAAGAGTGTCCAATACCAATAGTGACCACACGCCCAGAAAAAGGTCATCCAAATGTCACGTTTAACACGACCAACAGCCCGTTTCTCCTCTTCCACTAATTTCCTCGCTGGTTTCTTCTCCTTGACGATAGCAGAAGGGGCCACAGCAGTGGCGGAACTGGTCTCGGATTGACTTCCTTGATCTTCGAGCACTTTCGCCTCGATTTCGATTAACCGTTCCTTCTCTTCACTGTCATCCCCAGTTTCAGTAGAGGTCTGGCCGAGCTTTCGGACGATACCTGAACTCTGGAAGGCATCACGCCCTCCCTCGAACAGAACGCGACCATTGTCCAGAGCGACGATATAAGACGCTCCACCAGCGCAGAGCTGGACATGGTGTGATACCAGGATGACTGTACGACCTTTCATCAAACCTCCCTTCAGGCCTTGATGATAGAGGTGGTGAGCGGTATGAGCATCAACCGCGGATAATACATCGTCCAGGAAGAGAACTGAGGCGCGAGAGTAGACCGCACGAGCGAGGGACACTGGATAATTCCCATTAGTACTCCGAAGACGGTAACAGGAACCCGAACTAGCACTTACCTCTTGCTTTTTGACCTCCGGATAAGTTGACACCACGCTCGCCAATCTCGGATTCATCACCATCTTCGAGTATCTCGAGGTCACTGATCAGTGCACAGGCCTAATGGGTTCGCAAGTTAGTCCACGATTCCTCCAGAATTTCAGTAGTTCCATACCTTAAGTGTTTTCTGATAACGTTCTTCGTCGTATGGCAAATCGAACAGAATGTTGTCTGTCGTTAACAACAGTCAGAGGGAGCCCCAAGCCTATTGCGATTGATCGCGTACCTTTGATGGACGCATTCCTTAACCAGGCCGCCTAGAGTAGATATACCAGTTAGTGATCCAGCACAACGTCATCACAAAAGACAGACACACTGACCTGTGGCACATAAGCACACATCCCATCCACAATCCACTCGTCTCCAGGTGCAACCTTCGCACAAGAAGCTAACGAATCCGGAGGCGACCTCGGACACATCAACTGTCCAGTCAAAATATCCGCCTCTCCCAACAGCGCCAACAGCAACAGCGTTTTCCCTGATCCCAACTTGCCACAAATCAAACTCAACTCTCCTTGCGGGAAGTTCAACGAAAGATCCATAAGCAAGAACTTGTGTCTGGGAGTGGACGAAGCTGAAGGCGCTAGACTAGATGCGCTGCTGCCAGTTCGGTCTTGAGGCCAGGTGACCGTGCATGATTGTAACGCAATAGTTTTGGATTGTTCCTCAAGGGGAGCTACCGGGTTGACTTCAGCGCCGTCGAGGTAATTTTCGATTCGTCGAAGGGATACGAAAGTTTGCAGCAGGTTGATGAACGTCTCGGGAAGCGCGTTCAGTGCGAATTTCATCTCATTAAACACGATGATCTATAACAAGGTGAGTGCGACGAGTGGAAGCATAAATATAGATACTCACTGAGGTAAAGGCGATGGAGGGCGTGAGGGGTTGCCCTCTGTAAACTGCGTAGTGCCAGAACGAAACCAAGGTAACCAAGATGGGAGATCCGTCCCAAATAGTGTTCCAAAGTGTCTATAGCTCGATGAGAACCCAAGTAGCACCAAGAACAATGGGAACAATACTAACCTCGATGGTGTAGTGAAGCCTCTGGAACCTCAATTCTCTTTTTCGAATGGCCAACACTCGCCTTTCAAAGCTCCGTTCCCAAGCCATGAATTTGAGCATGCGGATTGAGCCCAAGATCTATCAACCGAGTTGAGTCCAAAAATTTTCAAAATGATTCATTGTAACACACTTCGTTCATCAATGCTACTCGCTCATCTCGAGCCTTCATGAGATTTTCTTGGGCACCGACAAAGATCGTACCGGCGAAGTGATTGAGAGGCAAGAAGACAAGTATGACCGCGAGACCGAAGAAGCATGAGTTGCCTGCAAAAATTATGGATCAGCGCCCATTCTGAGAATGAGGGAGGTGTGCCCCTTACCGAGAAGACTATACAGGAAGACTGTTCCAATGACAATTTCAGCCGGCGAATCTGCAAACACATCAGTATGTTGACGTCAGGCAGTCGTTTGCTGAACCGCATACCAATGAGGGAGAACAGATGCCAAGCGACCTCGCTGACTCTGTCTACGTCCGTAGTCATTAGTGTCATAATCTGGGCTTTGCTGGAGAATTCATCTTCATCGTCTCCTCCAGCGGTAGACTTCGCCGCATCGTCGCTTGCAGCTAGAGTGGAATTTTTATCTTTGGGCTTCGAGGAGGAGGACGCAACGTCTTTCCTGACGAGCGTTTTCGAAAAGAGAACGGTGTTCAGTTGAACCTTGAGTCGGACTTCCATAGTCATAGAGGATAGAGACCACAATTGTCCAGTGACTAGGGAAAGGAAAGAAGAGTGTCAGCGGAAGATAACTGGCTAAATCACAAACTACTCACTCAAGGACGAGATTGCGTGAGACATGAAAATCCCAAGCACATACACCCATCCCCATCGGGTCTGCTCCCTCTCGCTATCAATCTCCAAATACGCAATGAACTGTCTGAGGAAAAACGCTGGTGCATAGAATAGGCCAGCCGAAACCCCTGCCAAAAGGAACTCGACAAAGAACGTGAACTGGTTAAGTCGGAAGAGCCTGTACATCAAGCCCCACCCTGATCCCGTCTTTGGTGTCCAATTGAAAATACGGAGCTTGATCGTTCGCATTGCTTGTCGCATGCGCGAGTAGTTGAACGTAGCTCGCATATTGGCCGGCATGATCGGGAGGTCGCCGATTTCGAGGCTTGCTGCAATGTTGCCGAGCCATACGACCTTGGTGATGTACGAGAACGTCAACAGATCCCAAAGGGACGCGTGAATCAGTCCCGACACGTTTTCAGGGTCTTCATTCGTGATGGTCTTGACCGTCTTCTCAGAGTAGATGTACTCGGGAGGGTAGTGGAGTGGTGGGCCGAGAGGTGTCGTGAACGCGAGAGTGGCGATAAGTATGTACAATACAACGATGGTGACCCACAGTGTGTTGAGTAAGACGTCGTCCGTGGTTCCCAAAAGAAGCGACAGGAATGAAGGGGAGCTAGGCGGGTTGGCGACTGGTGGTGGGCCTTCGGGAAGGATCGCAGCCGAGCCAAGTAACAAGCTCGCAACGGTCGTCAGCGTTGTCAAATGTAGGATCGCTGTGGTGTGTGCGTCGACGTTGTTTTGGAAGGCAGCATTTCCTGCTAAAACGAGGAGATAGAACGAGAATGAGAGCTGGAGTGCGGCGATGATGAATTCCTTGGTTTCGTCGTTTGTGAACGCATAACCCAAGGCCACGATGTTCAGAGACACGGTCAGTGCCAGCAAAACGGCAATGTACGTCTTCCTCCATCGCATCTAACCAGAACTGAGTCAAACAGGATGAAAGGGATCATATATACACACCTTACGCCAGAAGGCCTCTTCCTCGAGTGGAAATCCGTCTATGACATCCTCTGGGGTTGTCACCTCCAAGGGGTCGTGTTTCGAATAGTGGTCGCCATCCAACTGTTCGTCGTTGTGTATAGGAAGCTGGATTTTTGCTTCTTCTTGTTGTTTTGCCCAGTAAATCGCCAAGATACTGGCAATGACGGTGGCAACCAAGGTAATGGCGATCTCAAATTGGAAGCGCAGCATGTTTGCCTTTAGAGCGCCGCTTCTATCGTTGGAGCAAACTGCTCGGCCAGTTCTCGCAGCTTTGTGGTTTTTGAGGTCAGAGGGAAAGGAATTTTATGAAGGATTGAATGTCGGCCGCGAACTTAAGGTCGAGCGAGTCAGACATTTACGAACCGACGATTCCGGTGCACCCTGTACGAGCGGCCTTTGATATGAAGACTGCGTCTGTCGATACGTCACCGGCTGTCACCTCTCTAGTACGACCGTGGAGTTCGTGATGGAAATCATTGATGAATATCATTGGCATCCCATGGGCGCTCACCGTAGGCGCCTACTCCCTGCCACCTCCTTGATTGGAGCTTCCAGGAAAATTGAAGGGCGTCAGTGGTCGCAATTTACCAGTTATTTTTATGATTTAATAATAGGTCGATAGCAGGCTCCCTGCTGATACTACCATGTGGATCCTCGTCAAATCTAGTATCCGCATGCAGTTGCACGTTTCTGATTGCAGCTCCGAGCCATGCACATGCACAGCTCCGTTCAAAGTTCTGCCGTGCCTAACAAGCCTGAACTTTGCCAGATCCAATGCGCGCGCGGCTTCTTTTCCGGCCACACCGGTCTGGAGGAGTAAGTCAGAAGGCTGCTCATTGCCGGATAAAACGGAAGATCGACAGCATTGAGTCAGGTTGTGTCAGTGCGAGGCGCATACTCGGTGTCCTCCCTTTAAATATGCCAGGAGTCATCTTCGACAGTCTAAATTGTAGCTGACACTGCACCGCTCAGCTCTTCGCTTAAAAAAGCAAGGCTTACAAGGCTTTCTCCGAACTTCGAAGTAGAAATGCTCCAGGAGTGTTCAATTGCGAATTGTCGGGATGTTGCACAGTTTGCTATTGCGACGTACTAGACCCTGGCCGAGGGCTTCTCGGAGCGGTGGGCGGTGATTCTCGCAGGAATTACTGACTTGTTGATGTCTCGCGCTGATACTGAGTCTAGGAGCGCCCTTTATACCGCTCAGTTAACAGAGCGCCCAGACCTTAAGCTGTCAGTTGATGTCGCCGAGGTACTTTGTCGAGGGTCCGGTTACAATGGCAGGGGACGGCACGGGGGCCGCCGTCATACTTGATACTAGAGCTCCGCCATCTCATGGCCACCCGTTCCCATTGCCTCGGTCAGAAATCGCCGCTTTCTCCTGTCCGTTATCACAGGGTACTGCAACCATGGACTCGCGACTGTCTTCGAGTCTGACCGGGAGACGGTTCAGTTCGGTAGAAGAAGGATTGTGAATGGCACTCCGTAAGCTGGGTATGGGTACCTGGTGTCTTGTCTGACTCCGAATTTTGTACGAGTAGACTAATGAAAGGCCAGTGCAGGGACTGCAAGCAAGGGTCCGCAGCTGTCTTCGGCTCTGAATTGAAGCCTTTGGGTCTGATGGGTAAAGCCATAACACGAGTTCAGGGTGAGATGGAGGGCAGACGAGGAGACGACCAGAACCATGCGAAATGCCTCGGCACTTGCCGTGCCAGCATCGGCCACTCACCACTGGCACAAGTGCCTTTGCGGACCCCGCGTCTTGTTCAGAATCATCAAACCTCAGTCACTCGCTGGTTCGTATCCCAGCCCCCAGCGACCAAGGGACGGCCAAATACGGCTTTTAGCACGATCGCTGTTTAACTTCCCCAAATCCCTGATCCGTGAACATGTACGTTGAAGATAAGTCATATTGTTCCAAGTCGAAGTCTGTATGTGAAGCGTTACATCGAAACCCCTGCCATCGTCTGTAAGTGGGCAAATTCCTCCTTGCCTGTAGCTTTGCATAGTGCATAGAAATGGGAGCTGGAATCGCTCAGCAATGTGGAAGGTCTGTACGATGAAGTCAACATCAATTCCCGAGAAACACATGGGTCACAGCACTCACTTGTCAAATTCGATAATGCGTCCTTGGTCGAGGAGCATCACCTGTTTATAGCCAGTTAATATCCAAAAGGTTCGGAAACGCGTGCTCGAGGGAGATAGCTCACCCTGTCATAATCAATCACAGTCCTCAGTCGGTGAGCGATTGTCAATATAGTGCTCTGAGCAAACTCCCTAGGGTCAAGGATGAGTGAGCCAGTTGGAGGGAATATTTAGAAAGTTCGCACTGTCGAATGGTCTTGCTGATCAGTTCGTCCGTAGCATAATCGACGCTTGCTGTGGCCTAAAACAAGAAAAAGTGAGCTCTTGAGATCGAAAAGGACAAAAGAACCTCACCTCGTCCATGACTAGTACTTTGCTGCGCTTCAAGATGGCACGAGCCATGCAAA
>SDEE01000911.1:0-17580 GCA_004126415.1 Candolleomyces aberdarensis
TGCACGATTTGGTAGGCAGTGCTTCAATCTAGACCTCACACAGATCAAGAAAACTTCAATCCGTCATCATCTCGGGGATTCGACCTTTCAGGTATTCAAGTTATCTCCATTCCTCTTGTAGAATGGGAACATTGGATCGGGGCTTCATGTATTCATGCGGCACCTACCTCAATTCGGTCATCGTCCACCTTGTATGATTGAATTAGGAGCCTGACCCCCAATCGTCAATTGACAATCTAGACGAGGAGGGTGCATCTGCTGCGGAGAGGGGACCTACACGTTCTTTTTGCGCGGGGGAGGAAGTTGTTTCCGCTGACTGACGGTCAGGGGATACCGGATATTCGCTATACTTGCGGTCGTAACACCAATCGGCGTTACAAACACGATATCACGTATTTCATGTACGCTGCGAGGTTCAGCTCAATTACTAGATTTTCTGACAAATTAACCGATAGATTAGGGCGGCGCTTACAGGGACATTGACCTGATTGATCTGTATGAAAGACACGCTCATCTCACTTCCTTCAAGCCTCAGTTAATATTAGAGCTCTTTACTTCATGGAAAAGGTAACCGAAATAACACTCTTTGAGCCAAACCTGACCAAGGTTGATCGGTGTCTTCCTCCGTTTCTAGGACCGTGACACTCGTGGCAGCGCCGTGCTCTACCAGGATATCATCGATAGAATCATCGATCTATCTTTCAGCGATCTCGGCATTCTGGCCAGTCTATGCCTTGTCTCTCGTGATTGTGTACCAGTTGCACGAAAGCACCTTTACAGAGAGCTGGAGCTCAAGTTTCACGTTCCCGGGGACTCCAGCAGTGAGGTGGATAGGATCCTAAAAAAGGCCAACGCGATGGGCCTCGGTTGCAAGCATCTCTTGCAACACGTTAAATCGCTGATCGTTGACGTGTTGGCCTGCGATGGCTCCACTGTATATACGCTGCATGACTTTCACGCCTCCATGCTGCAGTCCGCTCGGGTCAATTCAAGCATCGATCATATCCATCTTCGACTTTGGGCGGAGGCCAGGCTCTTCCTCAGACATTCAAGTTACTGGGAGGAGGAAAGGTTCCCTATCCGTTCGCAAATAGAGGACATCCTGGCTACCCCCACGTTGAAGGCTGTGACTTTGAGGGTTGATGCAACGCCCCGTCTGCCCTTTYTMCAGATTGGATCTTCACATTCATCCCTTCCACCGTAACCAAAGTTGGCATCACTAGCTATGCTGGTTATTGGGGCGTCAACGAACCCCTCTCTTCAGATGCCCCAGCGACAATCTCAGCCCCAGCTAATCTGACTGGCACAGATGTTGGACAGACTCCAGTTCCACAGAGAAACCTGGAAGAATTCACGCTCAACCTCCGCGCTAGCAGAGAAAGCCTTCGCATCTGGGCTGCGTTTCTCGCGGGGCCGCGCTTCAATCTGAACCTCGCAAACACCAAGAAACTCACCATCAGTCATCAGCCCGAAGACGAGTCTCCCTGGAGGCTCGCTGAGGAAGCCTCGAACTCACTTGAAGAGTTAGGAATTTTTTACAATTCCGGTGCGTCATTCGTCACTCGGGGTGGTCGTCTCTCTTTCTTCTCCCACCTGGATCCAGCTCACATATGTGTGCTTTTAGCACTTAGAGATTTTCACGTATCTTGGCGGCCTAATCTGGCGCAATACCCAGCTCTTCATACACTATCTTTAAACCTCTATGCTGAATCAGAGTTGTCTATGGAAGGCTTACCCACCGTGGGCTACGCTGGTTCGACTGGTATTGTATTGTCAGACGTCTTTTCTCAAACGCTGCCTTCAAGCCTACGTCGCGTTTACATCCGAATAGATTTGGGCTTCGTATCGGCTTCGATGGCGCAGAGAAACTCGCCTACCAAAGTGCTGAACGTTGACAGCCTCGGCATGCGGTGGTGGACAGAATTGGACGCTGCACTCAGCCGGTGCCTCTCTCTCAACTCGGTCACTGTGGACCTCAAATGGTACTACAGCAAGGCTAACTTGAAGGAGATCGCAAATTTATCCGATGGGCAGAGGATGCAGGAGCTAGAGAGTATGAATTCTTATCTTGCGCAGTGGAGGCAGCTTTTCCCCGGAATCCACAAGAGGGGAATACTGAATCTCCTGATCACTTCGTCTCGTGAACCTTTACATGATATCTGAATGTATTATTCCCCGATCTATCCTCCTCGTTTCTACCAATCATCATCCCTTGATTATTATCGCATTACGCAGCACAGCAGCTGCTTGGCTACTGCGGCAGCCATTCCAAGAAAGCCCGCAGGATAAGACGCCCACATTAGAATGTTCCCGAGCCGTCCGAGCGAAACAGCTGCGCACCCTCTCTGTTCAATACAGTATACCGTTTTCGCTGCTGCCTCGTGCTCCTGGCGTCGAGATGATACACATATGCAAACCCCTTTATAGGAAAAGAAAAATTGAATCAGAACCAGCTCCTTGGAGCAAACCCCAGAGAACAGGCTCTTCCTCGTATTGGTTGGCACGACACTCAATTCAACCTATGAATGTGAACCCCCACACCCGACTCCAGACAAGACTTGCATATTCGCTTCATGGACATATTCTTTAAAGACTTCTGAGGAATGCGACGAGGTACAAGGACCCCCGCTGGAAAAATGGTAGGTAAGCAGAACACGGCGGTTGATCGTATTGCCAAAAGCACCAGTGGTAGTATAGTGGTACATACAGGCCACGCTGCAGTCCGAACCACAGTCGACTCCCCGGCTCGGAAGAAGTGAGTAGCGGATGCTACATCCGGGGCATTCAAGAAAGCGAGCTGTCCATCCCATCCCATCCCATCGAGGACGTCGACTGATCAAAGTGTCCGGAACTAGGGCATACATAGATATTATCTCGCCTGCTCTCTGGTTTCAATTTCGTGAAGGTATTCACGAAGACTTCTTCACAGAGGCGCCCGATCCACAAATAAAACCGCACAACGAGGAAGAGAATAGGGTCTTCTCCCCTATGAGTAAATGGCCCTTGTGCTGCTGCCGCATCATGCTCCCGGCGTCGGAATACCAAACGTGGCTCGCTAGAGACAAAGGAAAAGAACGTATTAGAATCAGTTCAAATAACCCTTATCCGAATGGCATTGTAATACTCACAATCTGAACATAAGTAGCCCTCTCCTGCGGCGGGAGCGCTAAGATCTGCTCAGGCGTCATCGAAATAACAGTGATCACCAGCTGCTTCTGGTCCTCTGGTATCGCAGCCAGGGTCTCCGCCAGCCCCGGAGGTATGGCTGCCGGTGCAGGTGGAGGTGCAGCAGGCGGGGGCGGGTATCCAGGGTAGCCATGGTACGAAGACGCTGGAGGTCCGGGTGGTCCAGGTGGTGGGTAGGCAGCCGGTGGTGGGACGCCGTATCCATTGTTCACCGGGGGAGGATACCCGTAAGGTGGTTGCGCCGGGGGAGGGCCACCCATGATAGGCGGTGTAGGCGTCGAGTGGGGTGGAGTAGCAGTCCGGTAGTGGTTGGCGTAGTGGCTGCTGCTTGGTTGGAGGTGCGGTGGAATGGCAGGAATGGGGGCTGGAGTGGATGAGTGAGAGGACGAGTGTGAGGATGCGGCAGCCAGGTGGGGTGGAGCTAGGTAGGGCGCTGGAGCAGGTTGACCGAGAGTCGGGACTGGGGCTACAGTTGCTTTGGCTGCGTTGGCTTGGTATTCTGCCAGAGTTTTCTAAGATTGGGTAAGCCTAGGACAGATTTTTACGAAACGGTAGGAGTTACCTGGAAAACGTCAAGCTTTATGACGTTCATAGACACCATTAGCGAAATGAGAGCGTATCCAATCGCAGGTTGGGCATTCAGGATCCCTTTCGCTGCGGCAGGAGTAGTTTGCTGGTGCCAATAAATTTCTAGTTAGAGCGCGTTCATCTGACGAGCTTCAAGCTCACCTTGAGGGTCATAAGGAGCTCTAGCAGCTGAGCAGTGCCTGCCAGATTCTGCTGGTTAGCTGACATCGTGTGGGAGGTCGAGATGGTGGAGGAGAAGGAGCCTCAGCTTCGGTTGATCAGTCGTTGCGCTGGGGTTAGGTTTTGTTCATCACTCTCTTCCTTCGTCCTCTGCTCTTGCTTTCTCCCTCTTATCCTCTCACCGTCCTCTAATACCAGCTTATCTTCTCGTCATGGCTCATAGAGACACAGAATTCGCGTATTCACGCCAGACTCCACTTCTAGATCCCCGCGAAAGGGGACCGACATTGGCCTGACGACAATCGCTTGTGGATACATCCGTCGCTACCACTGGATGGTCCTTGCTACCTGATAGTTCAGCTGGCTGATTTGGCGACTGAACTTCGAACAATGTCCCCCATTCTGGTGGTCACGAGTGTCCAAGCCGCAAAACAATTGTACAAGGTTGTATTCGATACGCCGTGTCCCTCCGTCGATAGTGTACGTCCTTCCATAATCATTACTCGAAGGCGGAACTAACAATTTGCAGCTCTCTACTCTCCATAATGCAAGAGGCCCTGAATCATCACCCCAGCAGCTCAGGGGGAGTCAGGCTATCATTGTCTTTACCCGTTGTCTCGCTGCTCAGCCACGTATCCACAAGGGCGTGACCTGTTTGCAGCGCGATGGAAAGTGTATAAAAAGGCGTCGGGAGAGTGAGGAGGCAGAACTAGAACTCAATGTCTTCTGCAAGCCCAAGCAACGTTTCGAATGCCAATTTCGGCAATAACTATGGTGCGTCCCTCTGCGGCCTAATTCCCTCTATAATCCTTCGACTTACACGTCTGTTTCAAAGGCACCATCCAGCAAGGCGGCCGACCACCACGCAGGGGAAACGGCCCCTACTCTCCGACGCGCTACTCTACCGCTCATCCCGGGGTTCCAGCGAGAAACTCGGTATATCACGTTGGATCATTTGGGACTGGTATCATTAGTCCTAACCCTCATGGTACGTTGGTTGTCATATTTCGTTCTATGTTCTCTGCTTTATCCCGGATTCATAGGGATGACTGTACAAACTTCGCCACGTTCGGATAGCGCCTACGACCCGTCCGGGTTCTCTGCTTCCTGGAATGAAGGCCAACATTACCCAAGACAGGCGACCTGGTCTCCGGATCCGAGTTACCCAGCACCTCCTTTTCAAACAGATTCGAATTATACCCAACAGAACTGGCATTCCCACTACCCTACCCCTGCCTCTGAACAGGGCCCCTTCTCCTGGACGAAGCGTTCTGGTCGCAAAACCAGTCATATTACAGTTGGATATGTGGAAAATGTCAATAACGAACCCATTAGTAAGTAGTGAACTTAGAATTCGACTTCTTCGTGAGGCTAACGAAACAACTGTCGGAACAGCTCAAGTAACTGACCAAGGCTGTACATACCAATGGTTCCCGGGTTACCATAGTGGAGGTGGTAATGCTGCCTACCCCCAGGACAGCTATCCAGACCCCTTGCAGAACCCTACATCGCATGCCACGGAGCCCGCATCCACGACCCATCCGCGCTCTAGTACCAGTTGGCCAAACCCGCCTATGTCCTCCGCTACCTCTCAGAAACCAGCCAATCCAAACTCGTCAAATTCGTCTGCCGGGTCCTCCAAGAAGCCTATCTCGACCAACAGGGCTAAGAAAACCCCCAAGAGACGCTCGGGCGACCCTGACTCGGATAGCGATGATAACCACGACGGTGTAGTAAAGAGAGACGGTGTAGCAAAGAAACTTTTGGCTCGGCTCACTGGCAACTCAAAGGAGAAACCTTGATGATTGTGGTTTGTCCTCCCGGTCAGCAAATTGTTCCTCTCTTGCGTAAATACGCAGCTAGGTACCCCTTTAGATCCTCGATATACCTGTATGCACTGTGTACCATACGCTACGCCCGCTAACAAGGAATCTAGTCTGTTACGATGTTTGCCCCTATTTGTGCTTTGGTCCTGATGAAAGAGAAGCGCCACTTAATGCCGACGGTTTATCCTCTCCCTCTTAGCCCTCTCCCAATTCCTTCCACCCACTTAAATGGCTCCTAAATCTGCCTCTCTGCTCTGTGGCCAAGCCGTTCTCCGACAAAGTATCGGTGGGCTTTGATTATTGGGTGTCTGAAGAAGCAAGACCGTCGGCTCCACTGGCAGCACCTCGTCAAACTTGAAGGGCCACTGGACCACTGCCGCTCGCTTTCCTCATTCCCGCTATAGAGCGGCTGATTGTCTACTTTTTGTCTGCGCTGTGACCACTCCGAAGTCGGAGGGGTGTTTCCGTACGGTCCACTCTGCTCGTGCAGGCAGCCTATTGTCCTTTACCATTGTTATGCCGTACGGAGAAAGATGTGACCTTCCCGTGTTGGTGGCGGCAACACGGTATAAGAGAGGAGATATCTTCTCAGAATCAGAGCTAACCTAACATGCAAAACCAAAATCGCAACTCTCAGGGTGACCCGAGGTATAGGAGACCTCAGCAGTGGCTTGCGCCGTGCTCAACTACGACCCCGCCGATCGTTCATTCTACCATCCGTGATGCTGAACAGGCCTTCTATACTTCGCCGCGTCCATCTGACCCCAGAAAGTACGGTGAATGCTACCTGGGGGCTCAAAAATCCAAGCGACCACCGGCTGGTCATTCAAACTCACTGGCTTCTTCGACGACCGGTGAGGCAGAAATGGACATCAATATTCCCGACGTTCCCCGGATTGTGATGCCGCCTTCCTCAGCGTCTCCGACAGGACATCTTGACTACGACAGCTCTGGATACGATGGCGATGACGACGATGACTCTGTATCCAACTCTGAGTCCGAGGTCCATTCCGACTCTGAGTCTGCCAACCGTCGCTCGAAGGATCTGACAAGAAGGCGAGACTCAGTGAGACCGCCCCAGTCGCCGGCGGTTTCRCGAGCTGATTTGGGAGCGAAGAAGGCAGCACTGCGCGATATTCTTGGCTTGATACCATGAACCTACTAGTAGTACGCGGCTCAGCAGGTTCCCTCTGACGATCACAGATGCCCTCTCACTTCTTTTCTGGAAGGATGGGTTATCCTAGTGAAGGCAGCTCCAATGGCCATTTAACTTCTGGTTCGGTCAGATAGTGTGTATAAAATGGATTGGAAGCTACATCGGGATCTGGCAGATTTCTGTGCGAGTGACTTGGACGTCTAATATTCCCTTCTCGTCAACGCCGGCGAAAACCGTTCTCCACCATCGCATAAACCAGTTCAGGCTCTCCTTCCATCTATGCATCTTCGAGACCTCCTCGGGGTTGTGGATTAATGTTGCAGCTCGACGCTCCACATAGTATGACCATTTGAGATCTACAACGACTGAATTGAGGGATGTGTGGCTGCTGAGTGCTTCGTCCAATTGTTTCCAGGAGGCGAAGTCGAAAGTCAGGTCGGGCCAGCATACCTTGGGAAGGTCATACGGCCCTATAAGTGTCCCTTGACGACACTTTAAATTTACCTGAATTGAGATTTGACGGAGGCTAGAAGGCATTGTTTGGGCGNAAAAAGGTCACTAGCACCCGGCAATTCATAATGGACTGGCTGTAAAGAAAATAGGGGCCAATGGGACTCGGAAGATAGTCGATGCTGAATGATACGTTCCAAAACGAAAGGTAGCCCTAGGAGGAGCGCTATGATCAGTCAGAGTAAATTTGAAGACCCCAATAAAAGCGGGACGGTGGCAAATTGCGTCCAGGACCTACTTGCTTATCCTTGACACCTAGCAGACTGCTCTTCAGAGTTTTTATGAGCTGAATGAGTAGCAATGATTTGAGATACCTTTAGTATCTCTGGAAAGAAAGGTGCAGAATGCCAAGATCCAAGGGCCATCTTGGACCTGAATGAATTTGGTGACATGTTGTGTTGCATGAAGTTGACTTGGCGACACTCCACAGAGAAAGCATGTTGATAGAGTATGAAGTACTCGATACTCCGCGAAACGGTGAGGTCCCACAGACGTATTGAGACCTAGCAGTGCACAACTAAGTTGAAGACTCGATCATTATTCAGGAAGAGAAGAGAAACGACGCACTCGAACGATGGATGATGGTGAGGTCTTCAAGTGACTTTGAAGCTTCATCGGGAAGTCTCCAGGGTGAGTCGTCTTCAGGTTGGTGGGTGATTGTGAGCTTCTTCGTTCTCGTGAGGTTTAGATTGAAGCACGGCGCTGCGAGTAGGGTAGCCCAAGGGGAAACAAGTTCTTGCGAGTTGGCTAGATTGAGCGAGAGCTCTTCAAGATATCGCCGTGGATGTTTATTTTGTCCAATTTCAGGTTCTGGTATTGTTGCTTGAGTACTTGTTGCCAGGGGTCCATGATTGCTGGGCCGAAAGTAAGCGACGCTGGTGATGTCGACTCTGGTTACGGTGAAGGGAATGGATCTGAGGATCCAATCCGAAAATGGCGGTAAATCGGGGCCGCAACCGACCACCAGGGCCACAAACTTCAATGAGGGGCTACCGAGAATCTTTTCCACTTGGGAACGGACAGGGTTTGGTTTATCACGAAAGACTCTGTTGGAGGGCCTGGGTCTTGTGACCCGGGTTCGGAGATGGACATGCTCGATGGTCGAATTGACCCGCGCGGCCAGGGTACTCCATTTGAAGGAGAAGAAACCATTTTTCATGTAGGTAGTGGTATTGTAACCGATCTTCACTTCAAAGGACAACGATTTGACGTATCTCCACAGATGATCATTCTCCAAGATCGCCTTGGACCGGTTCCTGGCCTTGGGGCACAGGGAGGAAATCAGATCCAGCTCTTTGTAAAGGTGCCTTCGTGCGACTGGTACACAGGCACGAGAGACACGACAGAGACTGGCCAGACTGCCAAATTCGCTGGACAATGTGTCGATGATTCTGTCGATTATATCTTGGTAGAGCACCACGTTGTGACCCTCCTAAGCCAAAGCGAGATATAACTCATGTTCAATCAGATATGACTCGAAGATTGTAATTCGAGATACCTTTTCCATGAGATCGAGCACTAATCGAGGCCTAGTTGGGTCGAGAGATGCAAGATTCTGTCAAGGGGACGAAGTTAAAGGGGAACTTTTGGATGAGCCGGAGCTGTGCAACACCATCGGCACAATCCGAAATCTGAAGCTCAGATTGGGTAAAAGTCGGCGCTTGCCACTATCACCATCTCCCCTCAACTCAACTGGGGCTCGATTAGCGCTCGCTTTTATGGAAAAGGTATCTCGAATTGCACTGTTCGCTTCATATCTGATTGAACATGAACGGTATATCTCCGTGGCATAGGAGGGTGGTGACAACCGGGTGGTGCTCTGTCAAGATATAATCGATAGAATCATCGACCTGTTGTCCAGCGACTTCGACAGTCTGGCCAGTCTCTGTTGTGTCTCTCATGACTGTGTACCGGCTGCACGAAAGCACCTTTAAAAAGAGCTTAATTGGGTATTTTCGACCTCCGGCGACAAGGCGATGGAGAGGCGGAAGAGGAGCAAGGGCAGATTGGTCTTTGAAAACGATCATCTGTGGGGACACGTTAAAAGTTTGGCCTTGGAAGTGTGGCTCAGCGATACCTCCGATGCCTATTACGTGCAGGATGTCCTCATCGACTGGATGGCTCTCGTTGCTCATATCGATTTGAGCATCGAGCACGTTAGTCTCTGCTTGTGGGGCAAAGGGAAGGGGGAGTCGTCCTGGCTGCCCCCTCATTGAAGTCTGTGGCTCTAGTCTTCAGTGGCCTATACCCCAATACTCCTGCATTTCCAGAACGGATCTTCAAATCCGTCTCCTTCGGCGTCAGCRAAATGGACATTGTCGGTTCTCCCATCTTTAGATTGGATGACAATGGATCCCTGCCGGCAGATACTTAAGCAGTATTCCCAGGACCAGCCTGAGATGGGGCCATGATTCGGTGTGAACCTGGACAAGACCAAGAAACTTAACATCAGTCATCATCATCCTGAAGACGAACGTTCCGCCTGGAGTCTTTTCGATGAAGCGTCAAACTCAGTAGAAGACTTAAAAATCATCCACTGGGGTGTGTCTTGCTCTTTTCTTTCCAAAACATGGTCGAATTCCAAATATTAACGTAGCTTTACACTCTTAGGTACCGGGGGATTCTCGAGATCCAATCTTTTCGAAAACTATCCGGTACTTCGCAGCCCATCTTTCATATTCGAATATACCTCAGCAGACGGAATCTGCCGCTCGCTGGTGGGAATTTTCACCCAAGCGCTGCCCTCAAGCCTACGTCGCGTCTCTTTCCAAGTAAATTTCAACTACATTTCGAGGGACTTAACGCAGTACGATGCTCCCCATATAAACGGACCCAACAGCCGAGATTAGCTGCTCTGGAAACAATTGGACGAAGCCCTCTGCCAATGCCAATCTCTCGATGTAGTCACTGTGAATCTCAGATGGATTTATCATTTGGAGGGCCAGGGGGCTTTAAATCTGGGAAGAGATTTAGTAATCAGGTTACTGTAATTAGTTCCCTCTAGTAATCTCAAATGTCCTCGTGATTCAGCGCTGGAAGGATTAGCATTAGTAGTAGGCTGGCTCCGATAGGCTTTTCACCTCTGGTTCCGTCAGATTTTGCGCATCGTATCAAGTAGATTAGAAGCTGCGTTGGTACCTAGCAGGCCTCTCTGCGAGTAACTCGGATATCTAAAATTCCCCGCTCATCAACGCCGACGAGAAGCGTTTTCCACCACCCAATAAACCTGTCCAGGTTCTTCCTCCATAATTGCATCTCTGTCTCATCCTGCGGCTCCTCAGGTCCCTGGGTAGATGCGGTAGCATGGCGCTTCACAGAGGTTGAGTATGACCATTTCAGATCAACACGGACTGAATTGAGGGATATGTGGCTGCAGAGTACTTTGTCCAACTCTTTCCAGGAAGCGACGTCGGACCACATAAACCGGGATACCTGGGGAAAGTCATACAGCCCGATGGGCGCATTGCTGTGACTTAAATTTACTTGAATTGAGATTCGACGTAGGCTGGACGGCAGCGTTTGGGTAAAAAGGGTAACCAGTACTTGGCAAGTCTGGCGATAAAAAAAGCTGGTGTTTGTAGGAAAATAATCGATGCTGAACGATAGGGTGTGAAGTAGTCGATACTCCGCCAGCTTCACAGACGTATTGAGGCCTGATAAGGCATAGCCAAGTTGTAAACACAATTGTGGTTTGGGTAGACAAGAGGAAAGACGCACTCGAACGGTGAATGATTGTTAATTCTTCAAGTGACTTTGAAGCTTCATCCGGAAGTCTCCAAGGAAATATATCTTCAGGATGATGGCTGATGGTGAGCTTCTTGGTTTTCGTGAGGTCCAAATTAAAGCACGGTCCTGTGAGGAGGATAGCCCAACGAGACATGAGCTCTTGGGGTGATTCGGGTAGATCGAGTGAAAATTCTTCCAGATATCGTATTTTCTGTCCACCATCGACGGCATGGATACCATTCGAGTTATCCGGGACTGCCGCTTGAGTATTCGTCGCTAGAGGTCCGCTGTATCTTGGCGAAAAGTTAGTGCGACTGGTGATGTCGACTTTGGTAACGGCCAAGGGAATGCGTATAAAGATCCAATCTGGAAATGAGGGCAAATCGGGCCTCGAGTCGATCTCCAGGGCCACAGACTTCAACGAGGGGCCCGCCAGAATAGTTTCGACTTGCGAGCGGACAGGACGTGGTTTATTATCAAAGGCTCTGCTGAACTTCTTGACTGAAGTTCGGAAGTGGACGTGCTGGATAGTAGGATTGACCCGCGCGGCGAGGGCAGTCCAGTCAAGATCATTAATCGCGTGGGCACTGGAAATATCGCTGATCGTCACTTCAAAGGAAAACGATTGGACGTATCTCCCCAGATGATCGCTATCCGAGATCATGAGGGCCTTGTTCTGGCTTTTCCTCGCCTTCGGGCCCGGCGAGTAAGTTAGATCCAGGTCTTTGTAAAGGTGCTTTCGCGCAGCTGGAACACAGGCACGAGAGATACGACAGAGACTGGCCAGACTGTCGAAGTCTCCGGACAATAGGTCGATGATTCTGTCGATTATATCCTGGTAGAGCACCGCGTTGTCACACTCCTGAGCCACGCGGAGATACCGTTCATGTTCAATCAGATATAGCTCGAAGATTGTAATTCGATATACCTTTTCCATGAGATCGACACTGATCGAGGTGAAGTTGGTCGAGAGATGCACGTTTCCGTCAACGGGATAAAGCTAAAAAAGAATTTCGACATGCGTCGGAGCTATGCAACACCATCGGCGCCGCCTCGGCACAACCCGCAATCCGAATTTCAGCCTGAGATTGCGCAGGAGTCAGCGCATGAGCGCTTGCTACCACCCTGTATCTCTCAATCTTGATAGGCCTCGATTAGCGCGACTTCATGGAAAATGTATACACTCTTCGCATCATATCTGATTAAACATGAACGGTATTCACCCGTGGCTTAGGAGGGTGACAATCGACAATATGGAAAGTCTCTGTCGTGTCTCCCGCTCCTATGGGCACTTCCGTCTTCCGACAGCTGAGCGAAGATAATAAAGGGCAGCTCGGTCTTCGAAAACGATCGTCTGTGGAAACACGTCAAAAGTTTGACCTCCGAAGTGGCGGTCAGCCATAAGTCCGATGCCTAGTACGCGCCGGTTGTCGTCCTCGACTGAGTGTCTTTTGCCGCTCAGATCAACCTGAGCACCGGACATGTCCAGCTCCACATTGGGTGAAGGAAGAATTCGTTGGCAATGCGATACATCCGTGCGTTCGCAAATGGAGGGCATTCTGGAGGCTGCTCCCTCACTGAAGTCTGTAAATCTGACGGTTAACCCCACCCCGATTCACCCTCATTTCCGGAATGGATCCTCAGATCAGTCTCCATGACCGTTGGTAAGTCGACATCGCCAGCTACCGGTCACATAGCAATGGCTCTCCGCCTGCAAGTCCCCAGATTGTTGATGGCATTAACGTTGAACAGTGGACGCGCACAGAGATATATGGAAGAGTTTTTGCTAGATATAGGTGACGAACCGAGCGAGAGTCTTCCCTGGTCCGTGTGGCTTTCGGGTACGTGCTTCAATATTAATCTGACTCGGACAAAGAAACATTCGCTCAGCCTTCAATCTCAAGACGATTCGCCATGGAGACTTCCTGATGAAGCCTCAAAGGCACTGGAAGAACTAACAATAATCTGCGGCTCAAGTACTCTTAGGTACTCATCCNAGTCGTGCGGTATAATATTTTGCACAATATAGGGTGCTTCAGGCCCTGACCTTCAACATCGACTATCTCTTCAGCACCTCCTATTTCGCCAGCACCGGCGTCACAACTGCCGTTTTCACCCAAATGCTGCCACCCAGCCTCCGTCGTGTCTCCCTCCAAGCATCCTTGGGTTATGCACCACGAAATAGTTTTCCTCAGGTATATGTCAATAACAACGTCAACCTGGCTTGCTGGAAACAAGTGGATAAAGCACTCAGCCGAGACCTATCTCTCGGGACAATGACACTGGACCTCGAATGGTCATACTCTGCCAAGGCCGGGCCGCAAACTTGTCCGAGGAAGAGGCGACACGGAATATGCACGCATAGGAGGAGAACCTCAATACCTTCCTTGCGTGGTGGAGGGAGCTTGGTACCGGTGTTGAGGAAAGGGGGATAATTAGATATTCGCATCGTTCGCACACCGATTCCGGCATAACGTCCACCACATTACACGATCTCACTAAACCTCGGCACAAAACGAACCCAAGGTTTGGTGAAGTGAAGAGATCCAATATCCACATAGTACCATGCATAACGCTTTGGTAACTTATCGAAAGAAAAGAACGCATCTCCGAGAAATCCTGTCACGACGCGGGTCAGTAATGAAATCTGGACGGCTGGGCGACTCTAGTCGACCGTGCATTTCCCGCCAACCTTAATCTAGTGTCCACAATTCAGATCAATTTCTGAGCAGTGTATTATTTCTATGCGCGTACATACTGGGAAAAAGTCAGGCTGTTTTTAACGTGATTTGGGTACATGTTCAGGCCCTGGGACATGTTTGATTTTGATACATGTTCCCCAAATATTCAATTTTCCGCTAAATTACTCCAGGCGGGAAATCGGCAAGGCTCGGCAATATCAGATTCGGAGCTTCGGGATTCCATGTTCAAGCGGCCGTAGAGTCTACACGTACGCCTTATTGTCTCATTTAATAGCTGCTTGGCGCTCATTGAGCGGCAAATTATGTAGCAAATATAACCACTGTTTGTAAAAAATGCTTTCCCTGAGTTCTGTGGAGGGTACCATCTCAGTCAGAAGGGGTTGGACTGCTTTGCTAGCTTCCAATACCGTGGCAAGCTGCCGCTGGCAGTGTACGGCTACTAGCAACCAAGAGAGAGACGTCTCTTATTTCTGAATGATGGAACTCTGACCAACCATAGTTACTTGCAGCACAGAGGTCAGATGGGAGTGGAAGGTAGACTCGAGGAGAAAGTGGCAAGACTGGCCGACTTGCCGAGCGTCCCATTAGCCGGCCATCCCAAATGGGACAACTCCGCAAGATGTACCAACCCAAACAATGGAAACATGTACCCGAAAAACATGTACCACTTTCCTGTGAGTTTGAACAACGTGTACTCAAATCTCACATTTCCATCAAACATGTACCAAAAATGACTTTTTCCCCAATATACACGCCATATATTTCTTATCTGCGAATGAATATCGAGTTGATCCCCGCACTGAATTGATCGTTGTACGGAGTGTGCCAGTGGGGCGCTTAACTCTAACTCTAACTCTACAACTCACCAGTGTTAGCCATATCTTGACAAAATCGCGCATCTCACTTCTCTACAACTTCGTTGAGTGATCCAAAATGGAAAAGGTAACTGGGTTGAAATTCCCTGAGTTTATCCATGTCTAACTGAATACGAACGATCTTTCGTTACCTGGCTCCAGGAGGCTTCACGCACTACGCTCTACCAAGATCTAATCGACGAAATCATCGACTTATCATCCAGAAACTTCGAAAGTCTTGCTAATCTCTGCCTGTTGTCGCGTGCTTGCGTACCGGTCGCACGAAAGCACCTTTACAGAGAACTGGAGTTGGTGCTTCCGACCTTTGCTGCGGTGAACAGAAAAAGGGTCACGATGATCTTCGATAACGATCACCTTTGGAAATACATCAAATTTTTGAAATTTGAAGTGGTGGTGGGCTCAGGCTCCGATGCCTACGTGCAGCGTGATGTCCTCAACTGGATGTCTCTTGCCCCCCAAGTATCGCCAAACATCAAGCATGTCCATCTCCGATGCTGGAAGGAAGGACTCAGAGCCTCCTTTCATGAGTGGACGCATCCTGTCCGTCCGCTAGTCGAGGACATTCTGGCCTCCCCCTCGTTGAAGTTCATCACTCTAGCGGTTTATCCCCAGCCCGATTCTCCCTTATTTCCAACCTGGATTCTCAGCTCCATCTCCTCCACGGTGACCAAAGTCGACATCATCAGTCACGCTGGCTTTTCGAGGAACCGCAATGGCCTTCCACCAGATACTCAAGGAATGATCCCGGCGCGTGCTGACCCAAGTGACACCATTGAACAGAGTCCATATCAGCCAAGATATCTGGAGGAATTCTCACTCACTCTAGTCGACCCCGATGAAGGGAGTCTCCCTTGGGCTAGGCGACTTGCTGGGCCGTGCTTCAATATGGACCTGACAAAGACCAAGAAACTCACAATTAGTTATCAACCTAAAGACCGCACGCCCTGGAGACTTCCCGATCAAGCTTCCAAGTCGCTTGAAAGTTTGACAATCATTCACCGTTCAAGTGCGTCAATATCTAATATCTCCGAGTCTTACTGATAACACAATTTTTACCCGTGTACTCTTCGGTCGCCACGAATCTTTGCGACCAGATTTCTTCTCACCATATCCTGTACTTCACACATTATCTTTCAAGATCGATTATTTCCCTCATTACATAGGTGGTCCCCTCGCCGGTGCGCCCTGTGGTTTGTTGGTGGCTATGTTCAACCAACCTCTGCCGCCCAGCCTTCGTCGCGTCTCAATCCAAGTGAACTTGGGTTACGCATCGAGAGGGAGGTATGGCTTGCCCACCAGAATATTCGAAGCTGGGGACGTTGATACGAGTTGTTGGAAAGAATTGGATACCGTACTCAGTCAACACTTGCCCCTCGATTCAGTCACCTTGGACCTCGAATGGCACCTGGGGTGGCAGCAGTGGTGCATAAAACAAGGGTAACAATCCATGGGCCTGTGGTGCAGTACTCACTATAGTGATCCTTCCTATCCAGAAGGGGGGCGACGCTATTGGTGCGACAGGGCATTTGCACCAGTCTCTCTGGATGTTTTGCACCACTCCTCCACTACGATTGCACCATTCCTCCACTACAATTGCACCAGTCCCTCACCTCAACTGCACCACCATGTACGTCGGTCAATGGTCACATCAGGTCACAAAGCGTCACATTTTGGTCACAGCCCGTTATCCGACGCCCGCCCTCAGGCTTTTTCGTATGTCGCCGCTCAGCATCCATCAGGAAGCACTTGGGAAGCACTCTTCGTCGATCGACAACCTGTCAGTGGAGGTCTATCGGAGGCTTCTTTGCCTATACGGACGTCTTCTACTATGTATTTTTCTTCCGTGCTTTGTAGAATGTTTTCTCTCTTCTTTTTTCTTTCTTAGGTCTCTCTTCCTTTTCGCTGGCGGTCTGTGCGTAGAAAATCACTCTACTCTACCCAAGTACAATTCATCAACGCCCTTTGAGCGGAGAAGACTGTGTCGTTCCATATAGAACGCAACGAGACATGGCTGAGGGCGAGGAAAAACAGACAAAGGGGCTACAAGATGCAAAACCTCGACGGGCGGGTGCATCACTGACAGCTGAGAGTGGTGCAAAATATCGACAGACGGGCGCATCACTGAGAGCTGAGAGTGGTGCAAAAACGTCAACGGGAGGTGCATCACTACAGCTGAGAGTGGTCCTGTCAAGGTCACATGATTTATGGTCTCCAGATTGACCAGGAAGAAGGGTGCCTTCCTGGTTGATCTGGAGACCATAAATCATGTGACAGATCCCAGACCGGTGCCTAGCCAATTAGCAATTCTAGATTGAATAGGAGGCCATGTTGAAAGACGCTTGTGCTTGTATTATGTCTAGTCGGCTGTGACTAGGCTCGCTACACATCTATATAAACTATATTCTCTAAAACAGCTGGATCTAGCGGCCCTAGCAGGCTGCCGTTTTGCTGATGGAGGGTGCATCACTACAGTTGAGAGTGGTGCAAAAACATCGATGGACGACAACTGAGAGGTGCAAAGACGTCGACAGGAGGGTGCATCACTACAGCTGATATTTGTGCAAAAAATCTACGGACGAGGTGCNAAAAACGTCGACAGGACGGTGCATCACTACAGCTGAGAGTGGTCCTGTCAAGGTCACATGATTTATGGTCTCCAGATCGACCAGGAAGAAGGGTGCCTTCCTGGTTGATCTGGAGACCATAAATCATGTGGCAGATCCCGGACCGGTGCCTAGCCAATTAGCAATTCTAGATTGAATAGGAGGCCATGTTGAAAGACGCTTGTGCTTGTATTATGTCTAGTCGGCTGTGACTAGGCTCGCTACACATCTATATAAACTATATTCTCT